>CACSLK010008833.1:3059130-3075979 GCA_902706635.1 Striga hermonthica
GATGAACCCTTATTGTTGGATTTATGAGGATTGGTTTTATGGGATTTGAATATTCATGTTGAGTATTTTGTCATGTGATATGATTTGGGTTAATGCAAACCTTGTGAAAACCGGGTAATGAATCCCCGTGGGCCCAGATAAGACTTGGGATATGAAAATGTTGTTTAACACCCTTTGGATTTCAAAAATGATTTCGAATAATTATTACTTGCTTTGTAGAAAACCTGGGATCTTTTTAAAATCAAAGTGGGGGTGTTACACGCACAATCAACCCAATTGTGCGATTATTATGGGACATGTCATGCGAATCGCGTAATCAACTCAATTGTGCGATTATTATGGGACATGTGTGCAGTGCTGGTCAACCCAATTCTGATATCGACAATTGTACCTGGATTACGAACATTTGCTTCTCATTTAACTCTTTGTCTTCGTCGCCTGAATAATCATTGTGCATGTTGGTTTGGTCATCATTATTGTCATCGTCACGAGAATGACATGGTTGGTTCGAACAACCCGCGGTTTGATCATCAGCGCCCCGAGGATATCCAGTATGTGTAAATGAACTAGGGTCTGCTTGATGTGAATATGGGGCCTCGTGGGAAAATGCATAACTACCAACAGCAAAAGAACTAGGAAATACATCTTGGGACACCATCATTTGCGTGAAGCTTTGTTGCGCCGTCCCCAGAATCCCTACATTTACTCGCTTCTCTAACTCCACGTAAATGTTGGAATTTCTTTGTTCTTCAATAAGCTCTAAGATATCCTCACTGGATTCGATTTTCATCTTCACAACTAGTTCCCTTCCATCAAATACTGCCCACAATATGTACTCAAAATTACAAGGATTGGCCTTCAATAATGCTTGAACACGAGAAACTACTTCAGAATACATTTGTCGACCGTAATTTATTCTCATAAGCTCCGCCACTCCACCAAGATATGAACCCCCAAAAAACGTACCACCATAGCTCACGCATACTCTAACACGGTTGCTAGCCATTCAAATAAGTGAACAACAAAAGGAATTAAAATGAAAGAAACAGAAAAATGCAGTAGATGAATGGTGCAAACGTTGAATTGTTAGAGATCACTGTATTTTTGCCTGCATGATAAATGCACAGACAAAATACTCACCTATGAAAAAGCAGTCAATTAATGAGGTCCGCAACTTATGCGACAGATATGCGATCAAATTCTGAATAGTCGTAAAATTGCAATATCGATATTGCCCTGCGAAAAAATCGCGCATAATCATCAAATAAATTATGCTTTGTTCGATTTGGTTATGCGATTCTTCAATATGCGAGCGAAAAAATGTCGCATAATTGTCAATTATCCGGTGGATATATGCGAAATATTTTCGTATATTAGAAAATCATGCGATTGACTTGGATATGCAATTACCAGAAAATGCATAGTCAACAAATTATGCGAATTATATGAGAAAGATTTTCGCATAGTCATAAATTTGCAAGGTCGCTATTGCCCTAATAAAAGAAAGCGCATCATCGTAAATAATGATGCATTCGATTTGGATATGTGCTGTTCATTTGGACATGCGAGTGTAATATCGCATAGCATTTCATGAATTTTGTGGTGTAAAAGAAGTTATTTGACGGGGTGGTGTGTAAAAGAAAGAATAAATTTATAACGGGATGAAAAAGATTTTGACTCTTACATGAAAGTACATACTCTAAAGTAATTGTGCATATGATCGAGCAAAATACACAGTTAAGATTGTAAATATTCCTATAAAAACGCGACATCTTATTCAAACATTCAAAAAGGTTTTGATCAGAATCAAACATTCCCTTTTCAGTGTTATTTATTTGGAAGATAGACGAACTACATAAACCTATTATTTGCAAATCATTAACCATTTTGGTTGTTGCATTGATTTTAGAGTTGTTTATCATAATACCTTTCACATTCATTATGATTTGCAATATTTATGTGTCTATTTACTTATTTATGCATTTATTGTCCACCTTTCACTATTACATAATTTACTCTCTTTTTTATAGGTTATTTTTAAAAAAATAAAAAGAAAATGTTTCTATACTTTATGAACATTACGAGATCAAACAATATCGATATCAATTTTCTACTTATAGTTATTAATAATAGATTAGTAATGGTAATATATTATATAAATTATAGGTAAAATTAATTAATTTTCAGTGTAGATAGGCATATCATGAATCTCTAGATATCTTAATTAATTTATGGATGATGGTGTTGTTATATGCGAATTAACAATGATTTCTAGATGAAATTAAGATGTAAAGACGTGTAATACGAGAAGTAAATAAAAGAAAAGATTCGGTTTCACGTATTGACGACGCCGGATTGTATGCGTATCTCTTGATAATTCTTTAATGTTCAGTACAAGATTCCTGAAAGTCAAAAAGTCCCTTATCTAAGGGTCAAGCCCACTATTTATAGTGCGGTGGTCCACCGTACGAGGTAGGTATGATCGCGTTTATTGCGGGGGCAGTCGTCAATGCTGGTTGTCTACCACCTGGACGGCAGTCATGATTACGAGCTGAGTTGTCACCGCCTTTGGACGTCGGTAGTCGTTCCTTTGTGGACGTTGGTTGGTGTAGTGTCGACCGATAAGAGACGTCGGTTATATGAGAAATGGTGACGTACTTCTTATATGTATGCTAATGACTGTTCGTCGGGTTTGCTATGCTGCAACCGACGTGGCCTTACTTCATCGTGGCGGCGAGATTGTAGGTCCTTCAAGACATGATTTACGTCAATAACACTTGCTAATTTGGTTTACAGGAAACCATGTCAACAAGGTGGCCCTCAGCATTAATGGGCGATCGAAAAAGAACGTATTGATGCTGTGAAATGCCATTAAAGTCTCATATCGTTCATTTCAGAGACATCGTTTTCTGACTATAATGATCCGACGTTTCAACACTTGAGAGATGAGGAAGAATGGAGCTGAAGTGGCGCGACTTACTTTTATTCAATACAATGGTTGCTGGCAAGATAACGGTTGGATTTTATAGGCCACGTAGCCATTAATGACAGGCGCACGTTCCAAGGGATGCATTAAATCGTAGAAAAAAATAAGTGAAGTCCACGCGCCCCTCTTTTTTTGTTTCAAACGGTTATTTCTAGGGTAAAGTATAAGTAGCTCTTCGCCATTCGAAATCAATTTACCCTTGATTTCTTTGCAATTTTATTCCTCAATTTCTTGTTTTCTCCACTTTACTTGTTCATTGTTCGATTGTTCACAGTAGTTTTCTCAGATTCGGAGTTTCCTCACGGGGTAAGAATCCCCTCTTCAAATTTGTCTTCATTTGTTTAAAGCGTTTCAAACTTATTGAATCATGAGTCTGTCGTGGGCGTTGTCGAGTGACAACGAGTGAGACGTTATGATGATTAATATGGTGCACTCCGGGTAGATGGAGCTATTGGCTGAGTATCATCAGTGGGACCCGACGTTTGTAGAACACATGAACATCCGGTTGAACAATACAAAAGGGGATAAAAAGTTGGAAGAAAATGTTGTAGACCAACCGGAATACTAGAGACGACCCATTAGGAGATAGGCGGACACTGAGATAGACTTCCACGGTGAGGGAAGTATATTGACCGACGCGGATGTTGTGATGTTGCGGAAGATTATCAGTGTTCCACCATCGGTGAGGTTATTCGCGTCTTACCATGGGGAAAGGATTTCATGCCCTCCACCAGAGTACGTAGGTGTGTTCGCCAAAAGCTTGAGGTCGGGTCTGCGATTCCCTCTTCCGCGTTTGATTACTGAATACTTGCGGAACTGGGAGTTACGTTTATGTCAAATTTCTCCGAACACTTGGAAACGTGTTATGGGCTTGCTGGTGCTTCACGCCGAGAAGAAGTGAGACTTGCCCTCAGTGAGTGATATGAGGAGTATGTTCACATTTTGGAAGAATCCGGATAGACAAGTCTCGGACCCGCTTATTACTTTGTCTATTGCAGGGAAGCCCCAACCGATAATTAAGGTCAGAGAACTGATAACGGAGGTTCCCAAAACTCTTCATGGCTTTTAGGAAGAATGGTTGTGGGTCGGCGGAGACTTGCAGTGCGCCGATTTCTCATCTGATCTTCTGGCCAATGGGATGACCATCCCGACGGCTATTAAATCTGCTTATCGTAAGTTTCATTTGTTTATTTCACTTGCCGAAAGTTATTGATTATCCTTTTTTGTTTGCACTAACAGGTGGACGTTTTTTACCTTTGTAGCCAAACCGCAACGAATTAAAGAACCACGATTTGAAGGTGAATTGTACAATCGTGTTGACAAGCTTTTCGACTTTTCTCCGAACAAGCGAAGGTACCAGCGATTGGTGAAGGATTCTCAGTTGGAACTTGCTGGTTTGTCGCCCGGAGCCCTCGATTTTTCATTTCATCCAGGTAAGGTCATCAGCCCTTAGTTCGTTGCTTTCGTTGACATGTCGTTATGATAAACTTAGCAGTAACCCAGAATTTTTTATCGTGCAGTATATTATCCATTACTTGGATTTTTTGGTTTCTGAGACCCCGTGGAAGCTGAACAGCACAGAAGACATAACCCCAATTTTGACTTGAAGAACAAGGTCGGTAAAAGCAAAAGCTTGAGGTCAACCAAGATGGCGAGACGCATGAATTTGCTTAAGGCATTGAAGAAGAATCCAGCCAGTTCTTGAAGTTCTGCTGGTGAGCCGTCAATGGCTAAGAACGAGCCAACTCAGGCTGTTGTGAGCATTCCGGTTATAGAGAGTCAACCGATAACTGGTGAAAATGTTATAGAAGAACAGGTACAACAGACAACATTGGAAATGATACCGATGAGTGAACAGGTTCTCGAGACCGAGGTCTCACAAGAGATACCTGAGGAGCCTGTCACAAGACTTGTTGGTCGTCATAAAAGGCGAGGCGTGGTCCAGGAAGGGGAACAGGCCAAAAAGAAACAAGATATCGGCTCAAGTAAGGACAAAGAGGAAGAGCCAGAAATAGTCTTAAGGCCTTCATTCCTTAAAGTAAACGAAAAGAAAGCCGCCGATTCGAAGTTACCGGAGGATGTATTTGAGTCGTGGTTTTCGATGTTCCAAACAGTTAATGAGCCGAAACTGCCCAATACTCATCGGTTCCTAGAGGAGGCGGTTGAAGCGGCAAAGGTTCCTCTGATGTCGTGGGACCCGAAGACTTACGCTGGGGTCGCGTCTTTGCCTGGCAATCAAAAATTCAGTTATGCCAAGGCTTGCTTAGGACGAGCACTTGTTAGCTTTATGGTGACGAAGGAGAGCTATCGGAGTAATGTTTCGGAGCTCAAAGAAAAGGAGAACAAACAAAGCTTGAAGGATGGAACTGTGGCCTCGTTGGAAGAGGAAAAGTCTCGGTTCGCAAGCTCAGTTTCAGAGAAGGATGCAGAATTGAAAGCGGCACAGGTCAAAGTCAATGCTCTGAAAACCAAGAGAGAGAAATTATTGCTGGCTCATGATATTACCTCGATTCAGTTGTCCAAGGTTGAGGACAAGGTAAAGGAACATGAAGAGCAGCTCCAAAATCTAAGGCTTGAACTTCAGGCGACTCGGAAAGAGTGTTCCGAGAAGGACACTGAACTGATCAGCAGCCGAGAAGCCCATAAAGCCGAAATGGCTAAACTTCGGGAGGAGATGGCTGTTGTGGCCGAAGCCAAGTTCCAGGAAGGTCTTGAAGCTGGTAAGAAGATCGAAAAAGACTCCAAGGTCAAGTCAGATGGTAAGGTCGCGATAACGGAGAAAGATTTAAAGCTTAATGCCGCCCTGACTTTGCCTTGGGTAATCGACCGAGTCTATGGCGGGGTTTATTCTCTTAACGATCTGCGGATCTTTTTATTGGAGAAACTGAAAAAGTACGGCCTGGACTCCGAAATCAAAAGCGCTCACATCCCGGCTGATGAGGATGAACAAGAGTTCGCCGATAGGCTGCTCAAGTGGAGAGAGAGTCGAATGCCTGAGCTAGATATTGCCCCTTTATCGGAGGAGCGGAGGGCTGTCATCAGTCGAGCCTTCGTCAACATGGTCTTAGAAGTTGAGAAGGAAAAGAAGTCGGAGCTGGCCAATGTTTGTGTAGATGTTTTGGCATAGGCCTTCGTTGAGAAAGAGCTTGAAGATCTGTCCTTAGAGGATCTTATTCGGGCAATCACCAGCTTTGCCTTGCGTAAGGTGGCCGAGGACGATGCCAGGGACAAGGGATGGATAGTCGGATATGTTCCCCCCTGGTGAGGACGAGGTGATTCATGAGGACGGCGACGTGGTCGTATGACTAAAAGCGACTTCCTTTCGGCAGTTGAAAGGAAAGAAAATGACGCCTTCCAACGCTTAGGAGAAAGCTTGCTAAAGCACTTTGAAGAGGAGGATGGGGCTGAAATTGAGAGTGAAAGGCCCTCGACCTCGACTTTTGGCGAAGCTTCGACTTCGGGGACAAACAAGGAGCATGTAGGAAAGACTCCTTGATTATCTGTGTACTTTATTTTTTCAAGTATGAACATGTCGGTAAAAAGTCTTGATTTGTAATGACTCGTTTTTTGAATGAAAATTGTTGTTCCGATTTTAACTTTATTGTTTCCCATTAGTTTATCGTTTATAGTATGTTGTTTATTTAATGGAATAAAAAAAATGGATTTGTTAAATGGTGGAGTTAGAGGACTTCGGAATATAAGATGATGAGTATTAGAGATCATATGACCATTTCAAGTCATCATTTTTATTGCTTTACTCCACATTTATTCAGGTTTAAGACATCGGTTTATTTTTTTTTCGACATTTATGGAATTTAGTCCAGATGAATCACGATAGAATCAATTTGATTGTAATATCACCAAATCAACTTTGGGATTCAGAAGTGATAATCATTTATTGTTAGCTCATCAAATCAACGTTAAGATTTGAAATTAGAGAGCCTAAGCCTCGCCAAACCATCTTCAGGGCTTGGAAGTATCCGACTTTATTGCGTCAGCTAGGTAAACCAACTTCAGGGTTTGAAAGAGTTTAGCTTCAGCAACATGGGCTTATTTTTAGAGAGCCCAATGGTCGAACAATTTATTGAGATCCGACACACATTTTTTTATAGACAACAAAAGCATTTCTGTACAAGTGTTTTCAGAAGAACTTCTTTGAACACCATTTCTTTTGAACAGCGAGTTGATAGGACTCGTCTTACTGGAAATATTTCTCGAGGAATGTTGCGATCCAAGGATATTGAAGAGGAGTACCGTCTGAGTTCTCGAGTCGGTAAGTGCCATTGGAAATCACACAATTTATCTTGAAGGGTCCTTCCCATCTCGGTTGCAAAGGATCGAGGTTGGCCCCAGTAACTCTTTTTAGAATGAGGTCTCCTATGGCGAAGTGTCATGGCTTAAACTTTGCATTAATGTATTTCTCACTTTGTCGTTTGTGTGCGGCATTTTTTATTTCGACTCTCGTACGTAATTTTTCGATTAAATCAAGGTTGGCTCTCAAGTCATTCGAGTTTTTTTCCTCGGAGAAATGTGTGACTCGATAAGTCGGGGACTCAAGTTCAACGGGGACTATGGCTCGGTCCCATAAGACAATGAGAATGGAGTTTCCCCAGTCGAATTCCGAGGTGTTGTACGATAAGCCTATAAGACATGAGGGAGTTCTTCGGGCCAGGATCCTTTTGCCAACTCAAGTCGAGTTTTCAAGCCATTTTTGATAATCTTGTTCACGACTTCGATCTGCTCGTTGGCTTGCGGATGGTATGGTGATGAGAAAAAGTGTTTAATGTCGTGATCTTCACAAAAGGTTTCAAGTCTTGTTCCTTCAAATTGCCGGTCATTATCAGTTATGATGGAATTCGGCACCCCAAACAGACAAATGATGGATTTCCAGAGAAAGTCGATCATTTTCTGTTCATTAATAGTCGCACGGGATACGGCTTCCACCCATTTGGTAAAATAGTCAACGACTAGTACTGCAAATCTAACACCTCCTTTTGCCGTTGGGAGAGGACCGATTAGATCAATCCCCCACTTTGCAAACGGCCAAGGACTGTAGACCGACTTCAGAAGCTTCAAGTGTTGATTGATGTTGGGAGCGAATATTTGGCATTTATAACATTTCCGCACCCATTCAGCAGCATCTTTCTTGAGGATAGGCCAATAATAACCTTGTCGGAGTATTTTGTAGGACAAAGCTTGTGCCCCGTGATGAGTGTCACATGTGACTTCATGGACTTCTTCTAAGACACATCGTGCTTCAGCTTCCGACAAGTATTTGAGTAAGGGAGCAGAATATCATCGTTTATATAAGGTTCCATTATCCATTGTAAAGTGGGCTGCGCGAACACGGAGTGTACGTGCTTCTCTGGGATCACCAAGTAGGGCCCATATTTGCAGGTAAGCTATAATGGAGGTCATCCATGTTGGATTCTCGTCCAAATGGATGACGTCAGTCATCAGGACGTCGGTAACAATTATTGATGATGTCGTTTGTTGAGTAACCTGCACAAATTCAACGTTATTCAAGTCGGTAGAAGAGGCCAGTCGTGACAAGGCATATTCTTGAACGTTTAGCGTCCGAGGTATATGCTCCAGCAACACTTTAAACTTCGACAATTTCTTTTTGCCTATTTCTAAGTAAGGGAGCAACCGAGGTTCTTTAACTTCAAATATTCCATTGATTTGATTTACGAGCAGCTGAGAGTCGGACAATATCCGAAGCGAGGAGATGTTTAACGACTCAGCAAAATGTAACCTTGAAATCAAGGCCTCGTATTCGGCTTCGTTGTTAGTAATAGGAAACGTGAATGCAACCGAGTAGTAGAATAGTTGTTTACCGGGGTTGACCAAAACAATTCCTCCTCCTGCGCTTATGGCGGTTGACGATCCATCTATATATAGAGTCCATGTCGGATCTTCAGTCACAACTTCAATTGAGGGGGTGAACTCAGCTATAAAATCAGAGAGCACCTAGGCTTTAATTGTAGTTCTCGGTCGGTATTGGATATCAAATTGCCTGAGTTCTATGGCCCACTTAATCATCCTTCCCGACGTATCAGGTCAGTGCAAAATCTGTCGTAAAGGGTACGACGTTAACACAATAATTGAATGCTCCAGAAAATATGGTCGAAGCTTGGGGCAGCCATGACCAGAGCAAAAGCCAATTTTTCCATATGTGGATACCGTAATTAGGCGTCGTGCAAGGCTTTGCTGACATAATATATGGGAAATTGTTGGAGCTTGTCTTGTCGTATTAAGACAACACTAATGGCAGCATCGCTCACTCCCAAGTACAAGTATAAAGGTTCATCAGGAGTGGGCTTCTGCAGAGTTGGGGGTGGTGAGAGGACTTCCTTGATATTGTTAAAAGCACTCTGACGTTTGGCAATCCACTCGAATTGTTTTTTCTTCTTGATCGCATTAAAGAAAGGTTTACAATGATTAGTTGACTTCGAAATAAATCGATTCAAAGCAGCTAGCCAGCCAGTCAGGGCTTGGACGCCTTTAACTGAGGTCGGTGGGGTTAAGTCGAGTATAGCTTGAATTTTCGCAGGGTTGGCTTCTATCCCCCTCTGGCTCACCATGTATCCCAGGAACTTTCCTGAGCCCACTCCAAAGGTACGAGCCTAGTAAAATGAGGTGTGTTCAGCGTCACCGGGTGCATGGGAATTTGGTTGTAACCCGAACAGGCGTCTAGAAAACTCATTAACTGATGGCCGAAAGTAGCATCCACCATGTGATCAATGTGAGGAACGAGATAGCTATCTTTCGGTCATGCCTTGTCTACGTCTGAGAAATCGATGCATAGGCGCCATAATCCGTTACTTTTCTTGACAAACACTGGGTTCGATATCCAAGTCGGATATTTTGCTTCTTTGACAAATTTGTTATCAATGAGCTTGTTCACTTCTTCTTCCAAGGCTCTTTGATGGTCGGGGCCGAATATTCGACATTTTTGTATAACAGGCTTAACCGTTTTGTCGAGGTTAAGTCGATGACAATCTTTCTGGGGATCAATACCCTTCATATCTTCGTGTTTCCACGCGAACACATCGGGGTTTTTTCGAAGAAACTGATTAACTGAGTGCGTACCGACTCCTGAAGATTAGCTCTAGTGCGCAATGGTTTTTCACAAACCGACTCATCCAGATAGATAATCTCGACACCTTCAACAGGTTCTGCTCGATTATGTTGACTTTTGTCTTTAAATTGTAGTCTTGGGTCCATGTCATTTTGTGCTTGAACAATCTCTTTACCAAGGCGTTGTCCTCGATCTTCAACTCGTTCGTCATCAAGCAACTCCGACGTCATAGGGACGTCGGTGATTGGTATTGGGAGGACGTCGGTTCCAGGCATAGGAGAGCATATCACGCCGGTATCGGAGGATGTGGGATTCAGAGCACCCAGTTGATGATGATCACCATTTTGATTGGTTTCGAGCATATGAGCATCGCGCGAAGCCGAGGTGAGAACTAAGCTACGTGCTTCTCGTTGGTCACCGTAGTGGATTCCTTCTCCCTCGATTGTAGGGAATTACAAAGCATAATGAAAAATTGAGATGGCTCGCTCGGAGTTTATAGAGAGCAGTGCAGCCCGCAATGGCATTGTATTCATTCAGAATATTCATAACTTTAAAAGTCTCCATGATGATCTTTGATTTCGGTCCAAATCCTCCGAACCGAATGGGGAGTTGAATTTCACCGATTGTACAAGAAACGCTTCCATTAAAGCCTTGAATTTGATCGTTGCAAGGTCGGATGTCAGCTGGATCTAATCCCATTTTTCTTGAAAGTGCGCAACATGAGAATTCTTGAATAGGCCGCAGTATCAACCATAATTCTGTGAAAGTGATGGGGAAATTTTGAATAGATTAGCGTCTTCCATGTTGAAAGTGATGGGGCAATTTTGATTATTGATAGTATCCCTGAGATAAACATTTAATACATGTTTCCCGACATTTTGTGCTTCTCGGGCATATGCTTTGGTTTGTCGTCGGGAAATATCAAGTTGTTTGGTGTTAGTGTTTACCCGAGGTATAGGGTCGTAATGAGGAGACCTCGGTAAAACATCTAATTTAGCTTTTTTACTTTCACCGCTCAGATTTTCGGTAGACTTGGAAGAGAAAGTGAAGACTTCCTTGTCTGTTGTTCTGGCCCTTTTTATTTTGGCACCTCAGCCGTCATCGTCTTCCTCGTCTGAGGTGTCAACGGGTATTCCCTTTCGACGAACGTCTGGATTTATGAACTTCTGGAGTTGAGGTTTTCCGATTAACCGAAGAAGGGCCGATAACAAACCAACACTCGTCAGTATTGTGTTCGGGAGACTTGTGGTACGCGCAATAACGAGTTTTGTCAAGTTTCTCTTCAGGAGTTCTGACAGTTTTTGGGTCATGAATGATTCCTTTCCCTTTTAGCTCTTCAAAGATAGTAGTCGCTCCTGTCGAGTAAATGGTCTAATATCTTGTCCTCACATTTTCGGCATATTGATCTCGTGTAGCCCTAGAATCCGAGGTATTAGCATTTCCCTTCGAATAACTTCAGAATTGAGCCTTCCCAAAGTTCTTTTTATCCTTCTTCTTGCCTTCAGGCTCTGTCTTGTCTTCCTTAAGGAAAAATCGAAATTAGGAACCGACATTGATTCCTTGACAATGGTGAATTGTTGAGCGCGTACGAGAAATTCTTGGAACGTGCTCGGTTTATTTTGGCATAGAGTCCACCGAAATACTGAATTCGGTCTTAGTCTAGCTATCGCGGTGACTAATAAGGTTTCAGGGCTACAAGGCTCCATGTTTTGAATGCGTTCATTAAACCGGGAGACATAGTCTTTAACAATTTCATTGTCTTTCGGCACAATATTAGTAATTGACTCTTTTGGAATGAGGCAAACTTGAGCGCCGATGAAATGTGACCGAATAGCTGTTCTTAACTGTTGCCATTTCCATATCGAGCGCGGTGGAAAAGTATAATACCATTTTTTAGCTCTCGTTTTGAGTATAAGAGAAAACATGCGACAACATAAAGCGTCAAATTCGCCATGTAGATCCATCCAGGATGTGTAATGACACAGATGAGCATCGGGATCCGAGGTCCCATCATACATACCGATCCGGGGGATATTTATCTTGGCAGGAAGTACCTCCGCAGTAAGCTCAGGTGCCAAAAGGGAGTCAGCTTCAATGATCACGTTACCCAAGGTCAAATATGTCGTGGAGACTCTTCATGTGATTTTTGTCTAGTTTCCAATTCAGCTAATCGTTTTCGTAAAGCTTCCAGTTCTTCCGAACCCTGTCGTGACATACAATTCCGTTCAATTTGGTGATGTAAGTCTTCACGATCTCCCAGCAAAGGAGATGAGGCCTTAGAGGTATAGGAGTTCTGTGATGATGAGCAGAGTGACTTTCAGCTGTCATCTCTTGATTTTGAGCCACACCAATGTCGAGATTATTAGGTGGCGGATTTGTTGTTGGTCGAGCAAACTCTTCGCGGTGCTAGGACATATGACGCGGTTGTGAAGTAGCATGTGACGCCGTGGCATGTGTTTTCTGGTGTTGCGCAAGGGAGTTCGGTTGAACCGTTGTAGTTACTGGCAAAGGAGTTTGTAAATGGGCAGTAACTGCCGCACTAGGCAACGCTCGCGCCATAAGTGATGATAGACCCTGGATAAAGTCTGGATTTTGAAAAAAGCTTGTGAAATCCGCTGTGAGGTGTGGCTGCATCGTCTGTGCAGCAGAAGGATTTGTGTTATGGCTCTGACCGGCATGTGAGTGACGATCTCGTCCGGATTGAGACATTATGACGAGTAGCGATGCGTTCAATGACTGAGTTTGCGTAAGTATGGCTATGAAAGCGAAGATTAACCTCAAAAAATTATGAGACCCTCCTTCTAGCGCCAAACTGTTGTTATATGCGAATTAACAACGATTTGTAGATGAAATTAAAATGTAAAGACGTGTAATATGACAAGTAAATAAAAGAAAAGACGTCGGTTTCACGATTGACGACGTCGAATTGTATGCGTATCTCTTGATAATTCTTTAATGTTCAGTACAAGATTCCCGAAAGTCAAAAACTCCCTTTTCTAAGGGTCAAGCCCACTATTTATAGAGCGGTGGTCCACCATACGAGGTAGGTATGATCGCATTGAATGCGGGGGCGGTCATAAATGGCGGTTGTCTGCCACCTGAACGACAGTCATGATTACAAGCTGAGTTGTCACCGCCTTTGGACGTCAGTAGTGTTCCTTTGTGGACGTCGGTTGGTGGAGTGTTGACCGATAAGAAACGTTGGTTATATGAGAAATGGTGACGTACTTTTTATATGTATGCTAATGACTGTTCGTCGGTTTTTGCTATGCTAAAACCGACGTGGCCTTACTTCATCATGGCAGCAAGATTGTGGGTCCTTCAAGACGTGATTTACGTCAATAACCCTCGCTAATTTGGTTTACAGGAAACCATGTCAACAGATAGTATGGTTAAAATTAAATCGTGCTACTCAAGTAGTATCCCACTCGACATAAAAACAAAAGGATTGGGTTTTAGTATTATTTATAATTTCAAAAAACTATTTTAATACTATTTTAGTAAAGAAATTGAGTACATTAGAACTTTAGGTTTCAAAACATATATTCAAAAAAATAATTATTATCATACTATTACACAATTATTCAAAAAATTTATTCAAAACAATTATTCTCATATTATTACACATTTTATTCTTTTTTATAGGTTATTTTGAATAAAAAAATATTTCTACAGTTTGTGGTCGTTATGAGGACAAGCAATATCGATTTTGAATTTTATACTTATAGTTATTAACAAGCATACAAATTATATAAATACTATTGAAACAACTATCTTATTTGATAGGATACTTACGGTTAAATCAAATCTCAAATTTTAGTGAGAAAATCATAAAAAATATTTAAGAATCTTAAAATAATACCAATAAATAAAATATTTATTATATAAAAAATTTAATCATCATCGATTATAGAGTGCCCATCTTGAAAATCAATTTTTCAAATGAAGTAATAATAATTAAAATGTCATGATATATTTTTGTTAATAATTGATGAAAAACTTTAAATATTTTAAATGTTAACAATTAAAATATTAGGCAACTTGATATTAATCCTCTAATGGCCAGTTGAAGATTCGTTAAGTTCATTGGATTTGCGACCAAAATTTGAAATAAAAACCAACAAACAAATAAATGACGATTTTTTGAGATCAAAATTCAATCCAATAAAACAAAGGTGCAATTTCTAAAGCTAATTCTAAATCGACAAGAATAGTGAAGTAGTTAAATGAATTCTTCTACTTTTCTAGTTTGTTATATATTAAATGAGCATTAGTGTATTGCTAATTTTATATAAATAAATGTCAAATAAAGGGGTTTTTTAGGTAAATTTTAGTTATAAATAAAAATATAAGAAAAGATGGATATTAGTGTATTACTAATTTGTCATTAAAAATATGTCAAAGTAAATATTTTTTAAGTAGTTCTTTTTTTACAAAAACACTCGTTCTTGTATAATAGTATAAATATAGATGTGTATATTATTAAACTGAAATATAAGTACTTTTAAAGTAAGGTTCAATTATATGATATGATATGATATGGAACTAATTAATTTTTGAGTAATGCTATAGGTACATAATGTTGTACATAGAGATGTACATAACATCTATACTTATATTAAAAGCAATACTATTTACCAAAAATAGTAGCAAGAAAAGTCAACTCACATTTAATGCATACTTTATTTGGAAATTTTTTAATCTATGCATTAATTTTTTGCATATTCACATTTCCTATTCAAATATGATCAAAAAGATTCTTTCTTTAAATAATTTTATTAACTTCTGCAATAATTTTACTTATATATATATTATAATTCATATTTGACGATGGTATTTTTTAATTTTTATTTGAGTATATAAAAAACAAATATATTTTTTAAAATTAATATTTTATTTATCATTTAAGAGATAATGATCACATCATTAAATGATATTACTGATGGCTAGATAATAAATTCAAATACATTAATTATTCTTTAAAATTTTGGCATGTTATTTATTTGTATATCTATACTTATTATATAAGGTATCCTATTTACCAAATTTAATAGATTGAAAAGTCAACGTAATTAATGCATTGCTATTTCTCTCCATAATTTTATTTAATTATTTTATTTATTTATCTTATATCCCATAAAATCAGTTTAAGAAAAAAAAATCCCATAACATTTGACAAGTAAAAAAAAAGACGTAAAATCTTTACTAAAATAAAAAGACTTTTTTTATTTGTCTTATTCCATATTAACATCAATTTTGTCAAAACAAGTTCCATAAAATCAGTGAAGTCAAAATTTGTACGTAAAGTCTATCTATACTTAAAAAAAAGTCAGATTCAAGATTCTTTATCTAATTCCTTCTTTTTCTTATCTATTTCCTTCTTTACCTTATCCAATTCCTTTTTATTACCTAATTGTATGAAAATCTGTTCTGATTTTGTTCAATCCTCTAATTGTATTTGTATTATATTCCATAAAATCGGTGAACAAAAAAAATCCCATAACATCCGATAAGTAAAAAAACAAAGTACGTAAAATCTTTACTAAAATAAAAAAGGCTTTATTTATTATCTAATTTATTATCTAATTGTATGGAAATTTATTCTGATTTTATGGTACGCACTACAAATTGTGCATCCGTGTTCAGGAGCTACTTAACGGACAAACTCTGTGGAAATGACTCATTTAGTGCTTCTGTCTCGTGCATACGGTATGTATTTTTATTACACATACTATAAAATTGTGCACCCCGTGCATCACACGAGCTCTGTACTAATAAATGACATCAAAATTGTGTACCTCGTGCATCACCGTGTTCACATTTTGGCATATTACAGGTCACGTACTATAGATATCCCGTACATTTTTTTTATAATTCATTTATATAATTATAAGACTCGATAAATGACCTTAAAATTGTACACCCCGTGCATCGCACGGGCTCTGTACTAGTTCACATTGAGTGGGACCCACTAAATTTAAAAAATCAAGTGGACCGCACTCCATGTGAGTGTTATGTACATCTTTATGTACATTTATTATGTACATGTAGCATTTTTCTTAATTTTTTATTGCCTATAGGAATTAATTAATAATAATAGTAACAGATATTCTTAAAAACACTTGAGGGTGCAGTGCGTGTTTCGGTGGGCGCGTGGGGAAAGTGAAGGACCGTTACGGCAACGGGATNGATCAAAAAAAAAAAAAAAAAAATTCATATACAATGAGTATAAAATTATATATTTGACATTACAAAAATAAACCTTCGTTTAGGACTGTATTATTATTATTAAATTATAAAAATAATTTGACAAAATAAGGTTAATTTAGGAAAACTTAGTTTTACAAATACATTGGCTCTTTTATAATAGTATAGAATAGATAGATAGATTCCATTTATTATTAAATATTTTTATTATGATAATATTTAAATAAAACATTTGTAATAATTAATCCATAGATGTTAATTTTGAAGTCATTCAAATATTATGATAATTTTTTTGTAATCAACCATCCATTTTTATTATATGTAAATGTACTCGTAATATTTTTTTTTTTAAAAAAAATTATACCCAAATAGCTTACGCAACACTCAACGCTATTTACGCTATGCAATATAAAGATAAAAAAAGGCGACCCATTATGCCAGAAATTCTATGGTGCCACATGTGGCACGTGTTATGGTGCCACAACATGATGTGGCTCATTATGATTGGTGCCACAACATGATGTGTGATAGTTGTGGCACCAATCATAATTTGCCACATCATGTTGTGGCACCAT
>CACSLK010008833.1:3092737-3105334 GCA_902706635.1 Striga hermonthica
GAAGCGGGAAGAAAATACGTCGGGACTCATGAACTATGCAAGGTGGCAACTATCGGGCCTGCGATTGGACAACGGGGCTCGCCGGCTATGTTCGGCACTCCGACGGAACACAACGGGACTCAACGGCTACGTTCGGCACTCCGACAGAACTCGACGGGTCCCGACGGCTGAGAATGGACGTTGACAGAGGAGGCTCGCCGGTGTAGCAGGGTGGCCAGAGTTACGTGTTGGAGCTTCAGTCGCGGGCCACATGATGATGCCTCACGTGAACAGGGATAGGGACTCGCCGGTCTGCACAGCCGAGAAAAGCTTCTCGCCGGAGATGGTGGTCTGATCGCTGGAGGACGCGATGGAGCAGCAGCAGTCGCCGGACTGGTTCAAGTGGACGATGACGATGGTGGATGATGGTGGCGGATGATCAGAACCGTGAATGTTGAAGATGGTGAGCAGCGGTTGATCGTCGGGCCTGCAGTTTTCTTGAGACCAGGAACGAAGGGATGGTTGGCGATGGCGAGTGAAAAGTGAGAGAGGGCGTAGCGAGAGACATAGAATGATGGTGATGATGGAACGAGCGAGAGAAAGAAAATAATATCTTCTCTGCTTTTGCTATTGACGAGAGAAAAGAGAGTGAAGGCTGCGGGATCTTTCTTTTCGCGATTGAGAGCGATGTGAGATTTGGGGGAGAGAGCGGCGTGAAAGAATAGAGGAGAAGAAGAGGTTCGGGCTTAATTAACAAATAACAAAGATTAGGGCCTTAATTAATGGGCCAAATTTGCAAGCTATATGGGCTGGTTCTTCTCAAGCACAAACGAACCATATTTAGCAATTAAACTGGGTCAGACGGTTCGGGCGCGGTTTTCGGGCTTGGCGCTCAGGCCGGGGTTCCTCTTAGGTTCGACTTAGCCAAACAATAATGGCTCGGTTCGAACAACGGTAAATTAAAATAAAACCGGAACATAAATATTTATATATATATAATACAAAATAATTATTAATATATAATAATCGTATATAATACACACAAATAACATTTATTTAATAATAATACTACGCATTTAGACATTTAATGACATTTAGGCATTTAACACAAACAATAATAATAATAATAATAATAATAATAATAATAATAATAATAATAATAATAATAATAATAATAATAATAAGGCAAAATGATTAATTTCAAATAATCCATAATCAAACGGGGCATTACAGTAGGGACCCTAAGGAGAATAGGATAAGGGCTTCTAATATATTAATACTGTGGAGCAACCCCACAATTAATATATTAATAATATTAAAGTCCACCACAATAATATTATTGCACTCCCCTCACCTATCCCAAATTACATTTGAGACTCCTTATTATAATTATCCGATTTACCTCCCCATGTTTAAGATATAATGTCCATTAATTAATTTGATCACTAATAATCAAGAATTAATTAATATATTATATTACCGAAGCTAGCGCTCGCTCATAGCATTCATATTATGCCGGAATAAATCCACCTGCAGGGTTTAGCATAATATTCCTTCATGAACTCACTTTGGGGACATCATCATACTAACGCACATGGTGACCGTAAATATCCTAATAGCACATCGAACACATAATGTTATTACCCAATTCATTAAGTATGTCGACCCGGCTTGGATCTCACCCAAAGAATCAAAGCAACAACAATTATGTGCACATGCCTATTTAATATCTTACGGGTTAAGAGCACGCAATAATTAACTGAGGCCTAGTTCGTTTACGACGATTAGCATAAAACGAACATCCCTCTCTGGGATCCTGTTCAATACATAAATGTACTAGTGCAACTAATCGGTCAAGACAAACCGTACGGTTGATACTACAACCGTTCCGATGGGTTGTTCAATTCCATCTAGGTTGTGAACCATTGATTCTTGTTTTGCAAGTAACTGATATAGTGATCTTCGGTATGCCCGATGACGACCCACTTATCTACATGCAAAACAACAGAACGTGGAACTTATTTAACCAAACATAATTCTCATTCATCAAGGAATAACAAGTGTAATATCCACTAAAGCAAAGCTTAAGTATATAACACCAACAACATGTACGTTTGTCAAGGCGATATCCGGACTGTCAGAGGTCAAGAAGAATGCAGTTAGTGAAATGGGGTATGGACGTTTGCTAGAGCTGAGCATAACTACAACGCCATTAAAGATGAGATTTTGGTTGGTAAACAATTTCAACCACCTGAACCGAAAGCTTGAACTGTACGACGGGGAGAAAGTTTATTTCAAGGAAGACGATGTGTATGCCACGTTTGGGTTCCTTCGCGGAGAGATTGAAATTAATAATAAGAAGAAAAGAATTACATCTAATATATTGGATGAGTGGATCGCTCTTTTCGATGTTAAAAGCCCGTCAAACATTACTGTGTCGAAGGTGTTGGATAAGTTCAACGAATGTGAGGATGGAAGTGATTGGTACAAACGCCATTTCATAGTACTTATGGTCTCATGTCTGTTTGAGAGTTGTCTAAATGGAATGGCGAACTCCCATTTAGTCCATGCGTTTGACGACTTATCAGTCGTCTGCAAGATGAATTGGTGTTCATACATGATTAGATGTTTGGTCGACACAAAGAGGTGCTGGGATTCCAACAGTAAACAGAAGAAGCATGCAGGGTCATTATTGTTTCTGACGGTCAGTCGTTATTTCAATTCTTTTTCCATTGATTATTCATTTCTATCTCTGTCTTCGCGTCATCCTAATATCTGTATGTTTGTTGTTGTTTCGTTTATTTTGTTATTTTATGTTAAGGCAGCTATTCTACGTAGACAAGATAACGTTGTCCATGAGATCAGTTTCGAGGACATTTCCGACGTTCTATTTCATGGAGCAACGATACGTTAAGAGCTAGAGAACGTGACGAGATTTCTTCGGGTGCCTTCGAGAGAGGTTTTGTGGACTCGAACATCCGATTGCTTGACGATACCCGCCAGCCCGATAATTTCGGCACAAAATTTTATGACGACATTACTGAGGTACCAGAGGATCGTGGCGTATAGGTAGCTAGTGATTTATGTTCTCTATTTTTCTTCATAAGTCCTTAAATACCTATTGTGCATTTTCTGTTAAACTGTGCAATGGGATAATGCAGTAATTTGTATTATCATGAATCATTGCAATTTATGTGTTTGACAGACTTATATTCATGTGTTTGCGTCTAAAACACGGCTTCTTGCGTCTACCGTAGTTGAAATATTACAAATGGTTGAAAAGGCGTCGTAGTTTCTACTTGGAGATGTGAACTTTATGAAAATGCACGAGGCGGCTCAGAAGCTTCTTGGCGTGTACAATGAATTGCCACAGGATAACCCGAACCATCACGGTACTAGTCAGCAATGTGACCCAAGCACACAAAAATATGACATTATGAAGGATGACGCTACGGGTGTCAACTTCCAACCGGCTGACGATGCATTCTGGAATGCTCCTGAAACATTAAAGGCACTTGATGACATTATGAAGGCAGTCGAGCAACGGGACCGCTTCAAGAGGTGCATGAAGAATATGTACTGTGAGGGACCCAGCTTCAGCCTGGGTTTCTGTTTAATGCCACCTGATGATGATGACGATGTTGCTAGTGACGTTACTGCCGACGACTCGCATCATCATACGAGTGGTTATATAGATCAACACGTAGTTGGGGTGTCGCCTACTGTGGAGGCGCAAGGAGGTATGTGACTTTAAAATTGCATACATCGTGGTAGGTGTGGAGTTTGTAGTGTATATATTTATATATATTGTTGACGTTTTAATACGCTTATATGTCAATTTTTCGAAGCTGGTGTTTGTTCGCCGGACAAGACGAAGCTTGTGGGAGATTCCGGATTGGAAAATGATCAACACGTCACTACATGTATGTACATTTAATAAATGACAATACTAATGCACTAATTGTATTTATTTTATATGATGTATTTTTCTGTAACTATTATGCGACTACTCTCACATATATATATATATATATTTATATACCTTTGAATTTATAATTTTATCAAATAATGTTGATGTTTTTTTGTATTGTGTAGATGACGTTGATGTGACACTGAGGCCTAAACAACATATCACGGAAGCAAGTGTTGTCAAGCCTCCATATAAAGAGAGAACGATTGATGTGACTAAGAAACTTGATGGACATGAGAAGATGATTATTAACTGGGCATTGGAGAAAGACGTTCTCGACGAGTATAATTATACATTTATTTGTGTTAGCATTTTAATGCACCAGTAATTGAGTATAATGCTATGTAATCCATGATTTTATATTTGTATTCATTTGCATATTTTTTATCATTTTTTTATTTTTTGCTTTTCATTTTTTTTTTTTTTTATGTAACACATGCAGGTTATGCGCTATTAGTGATGTTATCATTTTCCAGTCTCCCGACTATTTTGTGAATAAGAATGTTGTGTCATGTTTGATGCCAAATTCGCCCATCTCAAAAGAGTTGTTGGACGTGTGGTCGTGCATATTGAACTATAGCGAAAAGCTCAGGAGTCATGGCACGGTGACCTGTTTTTACGCATCCACATCACCGTGTAGTGAGGTATGATACTTTATATTATGGTAATGCTATAAACATTTATTTAGTTGCGAATATGGTATGTTTACGCATCCACATCCAGTGTCTTATTTTTTCGGTTGTCATTTGCAGCTATTTTATGACGGAAAACGGAGGAATGATGTGCGTTACAAAAAAATTGCACAGACACTGGATTCAGAGATTTCACGCCTGTCCATCTACAAATTGAAGCAGAAATCCCTGGTAATCGAATACCTGAAAAAAAAGGAACAAATATCATTATATTGGTGAGTGGCGAAATTGTTTTATATGCATATGTATGATTTGTCTTTTATATATTTTGGCGCAGTTTATGTTTCCCGTATAGTCTGCCGCATTTTCGGGCTTATTGTGCATGTCCCAAGAATTACAAAAATTCAGCATTATAAATAGTGCGAGTATTTGTAAAGATGCGGTTGTTGATAAAGTTATCGCATCTCGTGCTGAGTTGCTGGTACAGTTATAATTTGCACATAGTGTAAGTGAATTTATTTTCTTTCGTTTTTTAGTGCGTTCTGATGATTATGCTTTCCACTTCTCATAGCGACAATCACTCTCAAAGTATCTTGGCGACATGAATCTGTCGAGGAGTTCCAAGCCAGTTGCATTGTATGTTCCCGAAGTTGTTCCCACAACATGGACTGATGGTGTTGAAGCAACAGAGTATGACGTTATCACGATGCGCCATATGGAGACATTTAAAGGAGTGCACGCAATAAAACCTGGAACCCACAAATTAAGAGGGGAGACAAGAGTAAGATAAATCTTATGAGGGAAAGATACAGCTATGTGATAACATATGACCCGAACAATACGCTAAATGAAGTTAATCTTGTAGCGGCGAAGAACTACCAAACACTGTGCATGGAAAATAAAGCAGCATAAGTTAGTGTAGATGTTGGTTGATCTGATTGTGGTGTGGTGGTACTTTTGGGTTACGACCCGTTTTGGTACCATGTGCATATTGAAGTTTGTCGACATGTGTATGTGACCAATGTTTTGTTTGGTTTAGTGTTGGAATCTTGTGGACAATGTTGCACGTTAAACCCTGTCGATAACGATACTTTTTGGTTGTTAGTTGTGTTGTTACCATATGAATGTCACGTGTGTTGTTGAACTTTAAATTCGTAGGTGTTGAATCTGTTTGATTTAGTAATTGTGATGGTACCACATGGATAAATGCGCACATCGATCCAAATTTATATAGTGTGTATCAATAATTGCATCTTGCTAACTATTCCCGTTTGGGTGCTATGTTTTGTTGCTACGGTGCGTATGTTCACATTGCTTGTTTATAACGTGCGTATTTTTACACAACGTTGTGCAACAATGTATGTGTTAATGTGCAATATACATATGGTACACACAATTACAATGTTATGTGTGTATATAGTTGTCTTATTATTATTATTATTATTATTATTATTATTATTATTATTATTATTATTGTTGTTGTTATTGTTGTTGTTGTTGTTGTTGTTGGTGGTGGTGGTGGTGGTGGTGGTGGTGGTAGTACTAGTATTAGTGTTGTCTTTTCAATAGCGATAGTTATGTTAATGTGCAGTCCGACATTACTTATATTGCGTATACCATAACGATGTAAAGTGCATTTGCGATTTAAACAATATGCACTTTGTATATATTAATGCGTACGACGTCGTACGCACTATGTTTTATTCGTTTTATTTTGTTATTATTTTTCTTTTTTATTTACATACTTATAACTATTTAAACTTAACTATGTCGTTTACGTTTTTTATGTGTTGGTGTAGCTATTCAATCATTACAGGTAAACAATGAAAAAAATTATGATTATAAAGTGCAACTATTCCAGCGGTGATGTGCATTTAGTTCAGAAATGTTGTGCAAATTAATGACTATATAGTCATGACTTTAAAGTGCAAATATCTTAACATTGATGTGCATATCTGTAGTCATATTGTGCATTTCATACTGAATAATACCTATATACGTATTAATAATGTTCAGCCATCAGTGAATAATATTACACGTATATATGTATTAATAATGTTCAGACATTAACCATTTGCTACATAATTCACCACACAATGATTCAAGTTATAGAAAAAATAAGAAGCACAGTGATGCCATAATCATGAGTACGATATTATAACTATGCGTTCGTGCTAATAGCAGTGTGTCGTTAGCAATGTTTACATTCTCGTAATTAATATGTGATAAATCGAGCACAAACATGTGCTATAAATGAGGTCAACGTGATGTCCGAGCGCTCCTAGATGAAAGTTCCCATCACATTCACAACTGCAGTTGCAAATATGATCAGATTAGTATTCGTGATCAATGCTCGTACAATGTGAAATGTGCAGATGTATATAAAAAAAATAAAAAATAAAATAAAATAAAATTGCTACACACAAGGATGAGTTATATATCACGATTATACCGACAGATATCAAAACATCATGGTGTGCCTGGACATATGTCTATAATAACATAACAAATTTCAAATATTGACGTAATAAGTATATATAGAATGGTATTTACCTCACTGCTTCCTAGTGCACGTTCGTGCGTTGTGTCCCGCCCTCTCGCTACATATCTTGCAAATCCTTGTTTTTTTTATTGCTTGCCTCGATCGACTTGTTCTTGTTGGTTTTCATCCTTCTCCCGCTACCTTTGTTTTTCGAATGTGTTGGCGGGTGGATGCTTACCTCTGATGGCGTGGACATGCCAACGAACGATTCAAAATTTTGTCCCCTATCATTGACTGACGAACCGCTCTCCTGATATTCCATGAGTTTCCGCTTATGTGCCCCACTATCTTTGAAAACTCAACAAGACGGACCATTCGCTTCTCGACCAACCCCATGCATACATGTATGTCAGACCACAGCTGATTAACCATCGCCTTTCTTTCATCTATTCGTGCGCATTCTTCAGAAATGTTGTCGAGTATATGGAACATAAGATTTCTAATGACGAGCTTTGTCCACCTTGACACGATGTGTGCAGGTGGAATAACATCTACGTTCATATCCTTTAGAACAAAAAAAGCATGCCTACACAACCATCCATACATCTCAAAATGCTTACAAGAACATTGAGATGTGTTCAGGCTCGCATTGTGTGTCACATTAAACGTTCCCCCATCAATGTCTCTGATTGTAAGATTCATGTGACCGTCGTTCTCAGAATAACTCATAACTCGACATTTGAAACATGCATCACATATTTCACTTTGCACACGATAGAATATCGTTGTCGTGTACACAAATAATGCACTCTTTTCAATCGACAGCGGGGTTTTTAGCTCGGCTAGATGTGTTTCACAATCGTTTTGTAACTTCATTGATGTGTTCCTTTGTGCGTCCATCGCACTATCAAAGTGTAACAAAAACTCGACCAAACTAGAATGATTATTGGTAAAATTATTAAACCAATTATTCTCGCTTTCCGACCTAGACGTGGTCCTCGTCAAGCCACTCATCCCAACATCCCTAAAGTAAGTTGGTATCCAATGCTCCTTTTTAGCATATAAATCATTGAACCAACTATGGGTGTCCAGTGAATACTCCTTCATAACCAAAGCCCACTTAGTTTCAAATTCATCAGGTTCTATAAGCCGATTCCAAACAAGTTCATTGATTCTCTGTGTGAAATTGGTATCGTTATTCAAAGCATGGCCGACCTTATCACTCAGTTTCTTCATTATGTGCTACGTACAAAAACGATGATTTGTACTAGTGAATACCTTGGTGAAAGCAATTCCAATTGAGGGGTCCTGGTAGGTGATCATGTAGTTGGGCTCTCGAATCATTGCATTTTTTAAGTTCTCGAACATCCACACTTATGAACCCACGTCTTCTTTTGATATCAAGGCGGCCGCAAACGTTACACATTTTTCGTGGTTGTCTATCCCGGTAAAAGGAGCAAAAATCATATTATACATACAAGATATAATCATATAAGCAACAACACATATTGTATGTACAATGTTCAAGCGTTCCTATTTCATATTATGCTGCACACATGTCATAGTAGTGCAAGATTGGTTGTACCTATTGGTGCAGTAGGTTGCGTCGAAAGATACGACATCTTCAAAAGAACTGTAGTTTCGTCTCGATATCGGATCAGCCCAGAAAAGCCTTTGTAAGCATTCATCATCATCCAATTCATAGTGGAAATAGAAGGCTGAGTTGTTTTCTTGCCGTTTATAAAACTAATCGACCATCAATTGAGCATCAACGCCTACAATGTACGCACGGAGTTCCCTCTTGAAAATTTTAAAATCCACATCGGTGGCACCAATATTCGAAAACCCTCCATCCATCTCCTTGTACAGCTAGTACGACTTTATGGGCCCGATATTAGCTTTAATACAATTTAGGACAAAACTTTGATGCGCGACGGTCATGTTTCGATTGATCTTCAACTGTGATCTGCACTCATCAGTTATCATGGTGAGATTATTTTTTTCCTCAAAACAAGTAACTACGTGTCTGTTACGTCCGTCGAATCATATCATAATTCGGGCGTTACATCATACCCGGTTGGACACTCTACGTCTTCTTACACGATTGTCGTTTGGCGCCAGTTGGTCCATGTTTTTGCATTTTTTGTAGCCTTCACGTGAGCACACCAAGTACTTCCAAAGTATCGTTTTATCTCGTGCTTTCATTAACGTGTTGTGCCTAACATCGAATCCTACAGTAGAAGCATACAATTGGTAGAACTCGACTGCTTCATTCAAAGCTTTAAATTGTTGTCCATTGTGAGGCTTCAGTGCATCATCGCATTGGGGTATCCAATATTTAGTGCCACCCGGTGATATCAAAAGTCGATGGTGCTGTGATTTGTCAGTCGGGGCTCGTTCTGAGACAAGTTACGATAGAAACAAATACTTTAGTGAAGTGCACATTTTTGTTCAAGAAAGCACACTATATAATTTAAATTATGCACTTTAGACCAACTGAATCACAGGAGTAAGATACTAATTTCAAGCAAATAATATCAGAAACTTCATATCGTACCTGATTGGTTTTCGTTCATCTCCATATGCTGCGAGTTTTTTTTATATCACACGGTGATATAAGTACCTGAATCTTTGTTGCCCGATTGGTTGTTCTTGTTGCAAATTAGATCCCTAAAACCCACATATGAGTACTGGTTGTTGATTGGAAATAATGTAATAATAACTGTAATACATTCCAAATTATGATTAATGTTCAACATACATGTAGTGAGATCGACAATCACGGATTATGGATGTTGGATCTGAGTTTTATAATCAGACGAGCATGGCTTACGGCACTCACGGTAAGGGGACTGCACATGCAATCGCTAAAAAAATCGAACTCGAATGTCCGTGAATTAATCGGAAACCTCGAAACAGATGAACTATTGCAATATCCAGGTTGAATTTCCCATCGAAGATTTCGATTTTGCCGAGCTAGGGGTTTTTCATTATCCAATTTTGATCTTTTTCCCCCAGCTGCGAAATCCTCCAGCTATGATATCGCCTCAATGAGATTCGTGAATTTACCATCGTGCCCTTCTAGTGTTTTTGGCGTGAATATCTAGTTGTGTTGATCAGTCCGTCCATTTCTATTAATCATGTGGTTATGGTTTATTTTTATTTCTCGCGTTTAGCACATTTCTCACCAGAGCCTGATTCTATATAGAAATATATATATATATATATATATATATATATATTTATATATATATAAACAAAGAAAATTTATATAATATGTGTAGAAAAATACAAAAATTATATACAATATATTAGCAATTAAAACTTATTTTCTATGATATTTTAATTTAAATTAATAATATTATTTTGTATTAAAAAATGCACTAACAATAGTTATATTTTACATTTTTAGATAAACTTCTGAAAATATTTATAATGATTTACACTTTCGATCTTTTAATTGTAAATCAATTTATTTAGTTTGATTGTTACATTTATGAATGTTGATTTTTCACTTTTGTTTGTGTAATCACATATTTTTGTCTTTATTCTTTAAAAAAAAATAAAAAATTATAAGCTCTCTCAACAAAAAGGTTATGCAATATGCTGCAAAAGTAAAACTTACATCAATTTTTCAACCAAAAAAAACTTATTTTCTTCATAAATTATAAATGTTGCACATAAATTATAAATACATGACTTTTTTTATTTATTTAATTTTTTTTAAGTTTGAGGGTGATAAGGATCCTAACTGTAACAACAAATTTCGTGTACTGAATTTAAAAAACAAGAAAAATATTATTCAAATGAATTCCTTGAATCAAAATAAATATTGCGGGTTACAATCTCTATTTTTCCTCTGATTCTTCTCACAAACAATATTTTAAGTCTTGGAGCGAAATCTTCAGTTTGATCTTCTCCTTGACTTGGTTTGACTTGAATTAACGTAATCCGAGGGCTTGAAAGCTTTTTCCCGGATCAAACGTCAAAATATCCCAAGAACGCGAAGAACACGAATTCTTGGTCTTCGTCGCAAAGTTGATTTTGATCTTCTTTACGTCGGTCTTGACTTCAATAACGTAATTCGGAGGCTTCACAACTTGTTTCCGAATTTAACGCTAGTCTTGAGGTTGAACGCGCTTGAATCTTGCTTTGAGTCTTCAAGAACGCCTTTAAATCTTCAAGAACACATGTATCTCGTCGAGAGATCTTGAACTTGAACTTGAATATGAACGTAATTCGGAGGCTTGGCAGCTTGTTTCCAGATTAAACGTTAGTTTTGAGCTTGAATGTGCTTGAATCTTCCTTCGAATCTTCAAGAACGGCTTCGAATCTTCAAGAACACTTGAAACTTGTAGAGAGAAGTCTCTAGAGCTCTTGAACTTGAATATGAATTATGAGGTGTTTCTTTGACATTAGGGAGAGCCCCTATTTATAGGTGTAGGAGAGAGCACCCTACCAAATTTAAGAACCGTAGGATGCGATTTGATTGGTCCATGATGATTCACATAAGATCTTTAAGATCTACTTAGATCTCCCAAGATCTTCTAGATCCACTTAAATCTTCCAAGATCTTCTAGAAGATATGATTTATTTACCAAGAATAAGGATTTGACACTTGGCATTATTTGATTGGTCAAGAATTAAAATATTAAAATATCAATTAATTAACTATTTAAATTTAGGAATTAAATTTATGGAAATTCCTAAAATATAAATAGAAAATATAACATGATTTTTAATAAATTAATTTCCACGTGGCGCAATTTGATTGGACACGAATTTTCATGTCTCTACAAATGCCCCCTCGAGACTTGTTCACGGACGATGTGTCTTGGAGTGAATAAGTGGCGACATTTTAATTATTCGAGCGGGCCATGAATGAATTTTAGTCTTAGACTTTAGAGATTTAAAGTCCAATTTTGAGAACAAATCACTGCCCAAATCACTTTAAGCCCAATATTAAAAAGTGAACACAGCTCAAATCTCATTCATGAAAACCAAATTGGCCCAATTAATTCAAATTCCCTCAGCAGCATTCAATTTCAATTGCTGCTCCTTAAGTTAAAAAAATTTCTTGCATCAGCTAATCATAGCATAGGAAAGAAAATAAACCCGTCTTCAACAGAAGGAATATTTCCATCTCTTTCGTACAACAGACTAAATTTTGGAAGAAATCTATCATGCAAAATTGGAAGGAATCCGAACTCAAGATCTCGTCTTTCCTACACGTAGGAGCAGTCTCCATACTATTTCCAAAATACTGATACTTGAGTTCCAAGTTGGAAAATTAGCAGAAGCGTCAACCAACCTTAACAGCTTTCAAAAATATTTTGTTTCCAAACTTCTAATCGTAAAAAAAGAAACTTCTAGCTTTGGATTTTAAATCCTTCTCCGAATCGAATTGTAAGTCCTATCCTTCATAGAATACACATAGCCTTTTCAGTATCTATAAAAGGCCTCCAATTCTCCATATTTTCCCTACATTCGAAGTCCAACAGGTACTTCACCTTCTTCTTCTTTCTTTTTTTTTT
>CACSLK010008833.1:3176974-3191530 GCA_902706635.1 Striga hermonthica
TTTCGATAAAGTTCAATACTGTGTATGTTGTTTGACGTTCCTAACAGAACCCAACACTTCACTAATCGATTCTATACAGAGGCGGCTCATGAACGCTTTGTCAGTTTCGGATCTTATGGGTCCTGGTCCGAACGTCCTGTGGAAGATGGTAAATTTGCTGATCTTGGTATTCTTTGTTTGATAGAGTCTGTCGGTCTGTCTAAAACCGTGTCTGATCTTCAGCCTTTCTGTGGGCAAGTTGTTAAAGAATTCAATGCTAATCTCACCCCTGCAGTGTTTGATTCTGATAGCCCTCGTTTTCACAAGCTCTTTCTTCGAAATCGTGTGATTAATGTGTCTCCTGTCTTGTTTAATGTCCATCTTGGTTTGCCCTATGACCTTGATAACTCTTCCCTCACTGAGGTTGATTTGGATGCTATGACCAAGGTTCTTACTTCTGGACAGTTAGATACTTGGCTTGGTTCTAATTTGCCTGTGAGTTCCCTCTGCTTAGTTGCTAATCTGTTGCATAAAATTGGTGCTGGCAACTGGACTCCTACTTCGAACAAGACTTTGCTCACGGAGTCTCAGAGTAAAGTCATTTATTGGGTCATGATTGGGAAAGTTTTCAGTTTTGGGAATCTTTGTCTTTGAAATTCTTCAAACCTTTGTCACTAATATTGAGGCTCGCAAAACCCTTCCTTTTCCTTGTCTTATTTGGTCCTTCTTGGCTTCCCACAATTTTTCTGTTAATCCCCGCTACCAAGACTCTCTCGAGAAACCAGGAAAAGCGTTCTCTGTGAGTGCTCGCACTCTCAATGAAAATGGGACAGCCAACTGGCTCCCTCCTTGGTCCCTAAAAACTGGGATGAGTTCGTGGCACAACAACTTGGAGAGTGGGATGATTTGGCAAAAAAAGTAGCTGCTCAGCAGGCCTACCTTCGTCAAGTGCTGCAAGCAGTCAAGGGGACGAAGCGCAAGAACTCGGGGACAGGCCCTTCGGCATCCCGTAGTTCGAAAAAGGGGGAGAAGGGTTCAGCTGCTGCTGCTGGCAAAGATGATGATGAAGATTCTGATGGAGATAGCACTGAAGAGGCCATTATGAAGTATCTATACTTATATTAAAAGCTATCATATTTACTAAATTTAGTAGGAAGAAAAGTCAACAACATTTATTACATTCTAATTTTGATAATTTTACAATTTTCTTCTTAATTTATTGCAAAAACATCGGACTGCCATAAATGAATCCTAAATTCATCAATTTATTATTTTTCCTTTTAATTAATTCTTAAAAATACGGTTAACAATAATGTATCCTAGATGAGTTTTGTGAATTAATGATTTCTAAATTCGACAATTTATTAATTTTCTTTTTAATTAACTGCCTGAAAATCGGCCAACCATAATTGTATACTAGACTAGATGGGTTTTGTCATTCGTGTACTGTTCACGATTTTGAAGAATTCAAAGTTCCTTATCACTTTGTTTTTTGGAAGAAATCTTATTGCATAGAAAATCTACTATCATTTCGAACTTAAAATTTAAAATTTTCTATTCGTTATTTAGTTGCATTCAAATCTGGCCGAAAAAAAATGAATTTGGCAAAATACAATAACATCTTTTTATATAAACAAAAATTAGGCATATTTTTATCAAATCTTTTACAAAATTTTTTCTTTGCATTTCAAAATGAAAATTAGTCTATGAATCTTGATTTATTTATCTTCCATTTCACCCGATAAACATAGTAATAATTTAGCCCGTAAATATACATTATTACAATCTATATATATAAAGAGAGAACCTATTTACCAAAGTTAGTAACAAAAAAAGTCAACCAGCATTTATTGCATTGTATTTTTGACAGTTTTTTAATTTTCTTTTTAAATTATTTCCAAAAAATCAATCAACTATATATGTAACCCTAAATTCATGGGTTTTGTGGATTTAATTTAGGTAAATTTCGACTGATGCATACAATTTTGGAAAAGTCATAATTCTTTCTCATTTTTTGTATAAAAAAACTTATTACCATAAAATCGAGAATTTTGAATGAGGCAAAATATTATCACATATATTTTTTCCTAATTGCAACAGATCAAATGTTTATTAAAAAAAAATCAGATTTCATGGAATCGGGTTAATAGGTAAAATTCGGCACTCCAATTTTTAAAAATTCAAAATTCTCGCATTTTTTATATAAAAAAAAAATGTTTACCATAAAATCGTAAAATTCGAACTAGCCAAAATACTATAACATGTATCTTTACCTAATTGCAGCAAATCATGTTTATTAAAAAAATTCGGATTCCATAGAAATCAGACCCAATTTCAATTTGACAATTAACATTTAAAAATCTCTTATCATTTGGCTACAGACTTCCACTGTTCGAAAAGTCGGCCTAGGCGCTAGGCAGTGGTGCGCCGCCTACGATTTGCTAAAATCGGCCAGGCGAGCTAGGCGGAGCTAGGCGGCCTCGGCGGTCACGGCGGCTACGCGGTTTCGGCGTGACTAGGCGGTTGAGTCGGATTCTAGGCGGCTGAGGCGGGTTCTAGGCGGGTTCTAGGCGGCTTTTACAGTTTTTTATTTTTTTTACTAAATGCATATATTTATTTTATTTCTTATTTTGTTATTCATGTGTTTTATTGTATTATTATTATATGTGTTAATTTATTTAGTTAATGATTAGTGAAATTTAGTGTTTAGTTGGTTTTTATAATTGTCTTATGTTGTGTAATGTTTAAAACATAACATGTAGATAATGTGTTTGATAAAATTACAATTAGAAGAAATTATATTGTGGTTATGTACTTATTTTGACTTGGAGTTTGTTTCATAATATAATATTACTAAACTTATTGGGATTTAGGTGTATGGATTTATTAATTATAAGTTACAATTTCATTAGTGAAATTATAAAAATAAATAAAAATAATATATTTATTATAATTTCTAGGCCCCGACTAGGCGCTCTAGGCGCTAGGCGCTGGTCGAGCACCTAGCGACTTCTAGAACACAGCAGACTACTACTTTCTTTAGTTTGTATTTTTTTAAAATATAAAACAGAGTGAGATAATATTATTTTGAACTTCAAAATGAAATCGGATTAGAACATCCTGAAAATTTGGGTTTTGTTTAATTCTCTAGAATACAAATTTGAAATAGATTGCATATACTTACACAATTTTTCTCTTCCTTAAATTAAGTAATTTACAATATTAAAATAATGAAGCTATAAATTATCCAGAAAGACGTTGTACAATCTCCGTTATATTTGGTTATGCATTCTTCCTAAAACTGGTATAAATAAAATATTAAATATATATATATATATATATATATATATATATCCTGCTAAATCATTTAATTAATTTATTTAAGCCTATTTAGAATCCTAATAGAATTTGTAAGCGATAGACAATGTACCAAAAAACCAAACAAATAATAATGTTGTGTACAAGGATGTGTTTTATAATATGTAAATTACATTTTGTTTTATTTTATTACGTTCTTTCAATCATTCAAATCTAAATGCCTACCTTAATCAAATTAGGCCGTGCATCGCACGGGTACTGCACTAGTTATGATGATGAGTAGTTGGTTGTTTTCTGTTGAGTGTTGAGGGATGTAGGGAGGTCTTTATGTAATAAAGAACCTCGTATTTGTTTGCTTTTGTGATTTGGTTGCTACTGTTTGTGGTTTTTGTGATGTGGGTGATCTGCTACTTTTTATGACTATTGGTTATTCTGGAATTCAATGGAAGCTTGTTTTGATTCACTCTAATAAGTTTTGATGGCTGCAGGAACTAAGGGAGAGAACTGTGATTAATTGGATTAACCCTTGTTGTGGTTTTATCTTTTGGTGCTTGTTGTTGTTGTTTTAATTTTTAGGAGACTTTCAAGTCTGATGTTTTCGAACTAGATGCCAAAGGGGGAGATTGAAAGATATTTTATTTGGCATTAGTTCGTCAGTTCGAACAAGCACCTGGAACCACAGAAATAAAGGGAAGATCTTTATTTATTGTATTTCCTTAATTAAGCTTATTTTATATTCCATATATAAGATTGTGTAGATCTTATTATGGTATTAATTATTGTAGGAAATCGGACGTGAGAGAGATAAAGAAGGGAAGATACGTGCATGGATAGGAAATCAAGGAGAGAGAATAAAAAGATTTACTTGCCAAAGATATGCTATTCTTATAGAAGGAAATCAAGCTTGGAGTCCTATGTCTTGTAGAAGACTCCAACCCTAAGGAGTTGATATAAATACCCTAGAGGAAGCTCCAATTGCGGCTGCTAAAATCAGAAAGATTTTTAGAGCAATATTGAGCTTCGTGATTTTCGATTCTATTCAGTTTGTACACAGTTCAGTTCGAGAGTTTTTACACACTTAAGAACTGAAGCTGTTTTAGTTTGTTTTTGTTCGTTTTCTTTAAAACAATCTTCTGCTTTACACTTAGGGAGTAAGTGTAGAATAAAAAGTCCATGGGACGTGGCCGGAGAAATAGTTGATAGGATCGTGAGTAGTGTTGGCTAGGCTTGAAGGGAGTTCGAGTCTTTGTAAGTCCAAACTATGTTCATGTTTGATCTATCAATGAAAGAGCTCTGAGGGGAAGTGAGATGCTTCCCTGAAGAGTTTTTAAATCTTTCGGTTTATTGCTTCCGCATTCTACAGTTCTTATTTTAATTCGTACTACAATTAGCGCACTCCGTGATAATTATACGTTTCATGGGGGTTTCGTATCCCCGGCGCGTTTTAGCTGGACCAATCCTCTAGGCCTTTGACCTCCTTTTTTGTACAAAAAAAAATGATAACTAATTATAATATCCTAATGACTGTTGAATATTAAAATAAATTTTAGATTCCATTTTTCAGTACTATGTTTGTAATACTTTGCTCATTTGCCACACCAAGATAAGATTGTTATTGTTATTTTTGTTGTTATTACGGATGCTATGTAATGACCAGATGCAATACTGCTTTTTCATTCAAAACTTTAAGAATAACATTGTGACTTCTTGATTAATTTACATCTTTTTTAAATTTTTTATATAATCGCTATTGTGTTTCAATTGCTTATAATGATAGAAACTGTATTTAACTTTATTCGAAATAAATATATATTAATCCCAAGAGCATTCATATTGAATAATCGAGAATCATAACCGAATAGCGAAAGCATACCTGGTGAATTCATGTTGACTGATTAATTGTATTTGGAATTTGAAGATCTTCCAAAAGCCCGTGAATTATTCTTTATTTTCTTTCGGACGTATGAAAGAAAAGAACTTTAGCTGATAAATCTTTTGAAGAATAAAACTTCTTCTTATCAACAATTGATGCCCCTAACCCCTTTTATACTGATTAGTGGTAGCTAATGACAATTAATACAACAATTGTCGGCAACCATCTCAACCAATTTCCAACCACCATATTATATATATATATATATATATATTATTCTTTATGGGTTATCCTAATGGGCATCCCTTATTTTCACGGCTTTTGGGGACTCCACCCATAAATAATTTTGACCCAAATTATACGTTATTTAGGTCCTTTAGTTTAATACTATTATTTGTTACGTCACCAAATAATAATATTATCGTGTGTCCACATTTAATCATTCCACAATCTAAATTAAGTTCCTTAGCCATGTACAATAATTTGATCACTTTATTTTGGTTAAACAATATAATGACCCAATGTATTAATTACACATATTTAATCCCAAATAGATCTAACAATCTCCCACTGGATTAAACATGTGTCCTGATAATACATTATACCTTATGAGCTCAAAATATGGTCATTATTACAGAACTTAAACAATCTGGTCCATTAATCACAATAATATAGGACTAAAGCAGTTTTCGCCGTATAGACACAGCTAAACTATCAATAATCACATATATCACCATGATTAAGTGACATAGATCAAATTGTGGAACATGTGGCATGAAAATATCATGAATGTGATCAGCACATGTCAATTTTCAACTAGTCCAAACTTAATGAGATCGTTAAGTACCAAAACATAATGTACAAAGTGTCATGAACCAAAACTTTATTTCTGATCAGAATAAGTACTTTAGACATCATCGAATAAAAATGACAAAAATATGTAGCAAATACTCCCACTAGAGTGAAGCTTCCTGAATATGTAACACACCCATATGAGCAGTATGCTCGTAAAATACCATAGGTGTTACACCTTTAGTTAGGGGATCTGCTAACATAGATTTTGTCCCTAAGTGTTCGATGGAAATTTGACCACTTTGTACCCTCTCCTTCACAGCTAGGAACTTAATGTCAATATGTTTTGACTTAGACGAGCTCCTATTGTTGTTGGAGTACAGAACGGCTGATTTATTGTCACAAAAAATCTTAATAGGTCTTTCAACCTTCGGAATAATTCGCAGCCTTGTGACAAAGTTCCTTAACCATATTCCCTGTTGCGATGCCTCAAAATACGCCACAAACTCAACTTCCATAGTGGAAGTAGTAACAAGTGTTTGTTTAGCACTACGCCAGGAAATGGCACCACCAGCCAACATAAATAAGTACCCAGACGTAGATTTTCTACTATCTTGGCACCGCGCAAAATCGGAGTCAGAATATCCAACGATCTCCAAATGATCTGATCTCCTATATGTGAGCATATAATCCTTAGTTCTCTTAAGGTATCTCATCACCCTTTTGGCTGCTTTCCAGTGATCCAATCCAGGATTACTAAGGTATCTACCTAACACACCAACTATGTACGCAATATCCGGACGCATACATACTTGAGCATACATTAGGCTCCCAACCGCCGAGGCGTAAGGGACCTTTTGCATTTCCTGGATTTCCAAATTTCATTTTGGGCATTGACTTAGGCTAAATTTGTCTCCTTTAGCCACAGGGGTATTTCCTGGTTTGCAGTTCTGCATGCCAAATCGTTCAAGCACTTTATCGATATAGCTCTTTTGTGACAACCCTAGAATACCTCGAGATCGCTCCCGGTGTATCTGGATTCCTAATACAAAAGACGCTTCACCAAGATCTTTCATTTCGAAATTATTCGAAAGAAATTTCTTAGTTTCGTGCAACATGCACATATCGTTTGTTGCAAGCAGAATGTCATCCACATACAAAACCAGAAAAATAAATTTACTCCCACTGAACTTGTGATAAACACAATCATCAACAACATTCATCTCAAAACCATACGAGATAATTATTTGATGAAATTTGTGATACCACTGTCGAGACGCTTGTTTGAGCCCATAGATGGATTTTCTTAATTTACAAACTATTTTCTTCGGGTCATCGACCTCAAAGCTTTCTGGTTGTAGCATATAGATCGTCTCATCAATGTCACCATTGAGAAACGCCGTCTTTACATCCATCTGATGTAGCTCCAAATCAAAATGTGCCACTAGAGCCATGATTGTTCTAAAAGAGTCCTTCGAGGATACCGGAGAAAAGGTCTCTTTATAGTCAATCCCTTCCCTTTGAGTATAGCCTTTAGCTACAAGACGTGCTTTATACCTCTCCACATTACCATTTGCATTTCGTTTGGTCTTAAAAATCCATTTGCAACCAACGGGTTTAGCACCTTCTGGCAATGGGACAAGTTCCCAAACCTTATTGTCTTGCATTGACTTATACTCTTCACGCATCGCTTCAATTCATTTATTTGAATTGGGATCCTTCATGACTTGTTTGAGATTGATTGGATCATCCTCATTCAAGCCATCCACATTCTCATTTTCTTGAAGAAATACCAAATAATCATCCGGAATGGCATTTCTACGTTCTCTAGTGGATCTCCGCAAATGCGTTGGCTCTTGAACTATATGTTCTTGAGTTTGTTGAGTTTGTTCTATAGGTACATGTTGAGGTTCGAGTTCAAAATGAACAGGCTCCTCAATTGTATCTTCAAACTGTATGGGAGCTGGAATGACTATTTCCTCTTGAGGAATCGGGTCAACCACTTTGGTGATTTCTTGATCCTCAAAAGTAAAGTCCGAAACTGTATTTCTCCCCCCAAACTCAACATCCTCAAAGAACGTGGCAGTGCCCGTCTCAAAAATATTTCTTGATGTGGGATTATAAAATTTATACCCCTTTGACCGTTCCGAGTAACCAATGAAATAACAGCTAACCGTACGAGGAGCTAGCTTTGGTTCATTTGGCCTATAAGGCCTCGCCTCAGCTGGACAACCCCACACCCTAAAATGTCGTAAGCTAGGCTTGCGCTCAGTCCAAAGTTCATAGGGTGTTTTAGCAGTCGCCTTAGTTGGTACTTGATTTAGGATGTAGACTGCAGTCTTTAGTGCTTCCCCCCACAAGGATCGTGGTAAAGTAGATTGGCAAATCATACTTCGAACCATATCCTTTAATGTGCGATTTCGTCTCTCAGCAACACCATTCATGCTAGGTGAACCTAGCATAGTGTACTGAGGAACTATTCCACACTCCTTAAGGAAGTCAGCAAATGGGCCTGGACACTGTTCACCAGATCCATCATTTCTGCCGTAATATTCACCTCCACGGTCAGATCTGACGATCTTAATGCGTTTGCTGAGTTGATTTTCAACTTCAGCCTTAAATGCTTTGAACATGTCCAAGGCCTCAGATTTTTCCCTTATGAGGTATAGATAACCATATCGAGAATAATCATCTATGAATGATACAAAGTATTGTTGACCATTCCATGAAGGTATAGGAAAAGGCCCACAAATATCTGTATGTATCAACTCTAAGACTTCCGTAGCTCGATAAGCACCTATCCTCTTTACTTTGGTTTGTTTACCTTTAATTCAATTGACACAAACATCAAAATCCGAGAAATTAATAAAATCAAGAATTCCATCCTTAACGAGTCTTTCAACTCTATTTCTCGAAATATGTCCCAAACGTTTATGCCATAGCATATTTGATTCATTTAATTTTCGCTTAGTACCTCTTGATTCCACATTCAGGGTTTCGTTATAGGAAGTTAAAGTATCGAGCATATATAAATTATCATTTTCCATAAAAGTACCAGAACCAACCACATTAGAATTAAAAGACAATGCAACTTTATTGTTTCCAAATGAACAATAATAACCGGATTTGTCCAAATAAGAAACAGAAACCAAATTCCGTCTAAAAGACGGTATAACAAAAGTGTCTTTTAATTCCATAAAATATCCAGTACTTAATAATAATTTAAATATGCCCACAGCTTCCACATCCACCGATTCACCATTTCTGAAATAAATGCGTCTTTCACCATCAGTTGGTTTTCGGTGGCTTAGGCAACCCTGCATTGAAACACTGATGTTAGTAGTTGAACCGGAGTCTAACCACCAAGTGTTTCGAGGTACTGAAGCTAAATTAACTTCAGAACAAACCAAATTAAAGAATGTACCTTTCTTCACGCACCAAGCGGAGTACTTAGCACAATCTTTCTTTAGATGTCCAGATTTCTTGCAAAAAAAGCATGAAATCTCCTCCGGTTTACCCTTTGGAGCTGGACCCTTAGCAGTCTCAACCTTTTTTTTTTTCCAAAATGACAGAACAATTATCATAAACTCAAAGATGGACATAGTCCAAATACAAGGCCAGTACAACTGGAATACAAACCTAAAAATGAGAGACACACCCGGAGGTGTCCTAGAGCCTCAACAAGAGGAACAAGAACAAAGAAAAGGAAACTAGGGAAATAAATTCCTTCTACTGCCAAAGGCTTAGCAAGCAATTTAAAACCCGAAAAGGAAAATAAAAATCTAAACTAAACAACAAATCAAGAGCTACAAGCAGAAGAGAATTGAAGCCAGTCATCATGGGCTGTCTTAATGACTTGAGATACAGGCATCAAGGATTGTTGAAACACCCACAAGTTCCTTGATTTCCAAAGCCACCAAAGGATGTAAGTAGAAAGCTGGATTCTTGCTTCAGTGACTTCAGAATAATCAAGGGAACAAATTTTGAACCACCATTCTTTGAAAGAGTCTGTGCTGCTGAGGAGGCCTTGCCATGAAACAGGTGCAATGTCCCAAACTCTGCATGCTCTGGAGCAGGAGAGAAGAATGTGCTCTATAGTTTCAGCTGCATCTCCACAAATGGAACAGATGGGATCAACATTAACCTTCCTTTTCCTCAGAAGAACTGCCACAGGAAGAGTTCCAGAGATACACTTCCATAGAAAATGTTTCAATTTTCCAGCAACTTTAACTTTCCAGAATCTGAATTTTACTGATTTGCAGATGGAAGTGCTGGAACTACACTCAGGAATGTCAAGAAGAGCAAGCTTAACTGTGGAGAGAAATTTGTAGGTGCAAGCAACAGAAAACAAACCTTTCAAATCTAGCCCCCAATAAAGTCTGTCATGCCTGACTGGATTAAGAGTAGAAATTCTGAGAATTGCTTCACTATCCAGAGGGTTAAATACCTGTCTAACCAACCACTCATTCCAAGAAAGACCATCAGAGTTGATAAGTTCTTTGACCCAAATTAAATGCTCTCTGGCCAAAGGAATTAAAGTTGGGGAGGGCTTGTGAAGAGAAGGCACCCAATTGAAATCAACTATTTGAGTTTTCATGCCATTCCTTATCTCAGTTTTCAGCCACTTAGAGAAAAAAGGAATTACCTCCAACTGTTCCACATCTAGGAACCCTTTGCAGATTTAGAAGCATGAGTGATGGCAGAATTAGGAAAGTATCTGTCCTTCAAAAGTTTACTCACTAACAGCTCAGGTTGAGAAGCAATTCTCCAAAGCTGCTTACAAATTAGAGCCTGATTAAAAACCTGCATATCAAGAAAACCCAATCCTCCATCTCCTTTAGGTAAAGAGAGTAAAGTCCACTTTTTCCAATGTATGCCTTTAGAATGAGGATCACCAGACTGCCACCAGTATTTAGCACACATTTGGGAAATCTCAGAGCACAGAGTTAAAGGAAGTTTAAAACAAGACATAGAAAATATTGGCAGAGCTTGAATGATTGCTTTAAGCAGCACTTCCTTACCAGCAGGACTTAGAAGCTTTGATTTCCAGTTTTGAAGCTTGTTTCTGATAGAATCTATAATGTAATCAAAGACTTCTTTTTTTGATTTGCCAATTCCAAGGGGTAAACCAAGGTACCTGGTTGATTTGTGACAGACAATACCATTGAAAGCATCACAGATTGCCAATTTCAAGGGCTCAGGAGTATTCCTGCTAAAGAAGATAGCAGATTTGTTGAGGTTTACAGCTTGCCCAGTAAAAAGTCTGTATCTTTCAAGAATGTTCATAAGAATGACAGCCTGATCAACCCCTGCTTTACACTAGAATATAGAGTCATCTGCAAATAATGAATGAGTAAGCAGGGGCCCATTCCTAGAAAGCTTGAGCCCTTTAAGATGACCAGATTCAACAGATTGGAGAATCAAAGCTGAAAGAAGCTCTGCAACAATGATGAACAGGTAAGGGGACAGAGGGTCCCCTTGCCTAATGCCCCTGGATGGACTGACAAAGCCTCCCACAGTGCCATTGATTTTAAAGGAAAATGAAGCAGTGGTGATGCACCCCATAATCAGCTTGACAAACTTGCTGTTAAAACCCATCTGAAGCATAATTCTTTGCACACTAGTCCATTCCACACAGTCAAATGCTTTAACCAAGTCAAGTTTTAGAGCCATAAAGAAATTAGGGCCTGAAGTGTGTCTATTCAAAAAGTGAAAGGCTTCCTGAGCAATTATTACATTATCCATGAGTTGTCTCCCCTCAATAAATGCAGATTGGTGATCACTAATGCAAGAGTTAAGACAAGATTTCAACCTCTGAGCCAATATTTTAGAAATAACTTTGTAGATTACTGTACATAGACTTATGGGTCTAAAATGACTGACTGATTCTGGATTTGGGCACTTAGGGATTAAAGTGAGAATGGTGTGATTCCAATATTTCAGCAACATACCTGAATCAAAAAAACTGAGAATTGCTGCAATGAGATCAGATTTGACCAGCTCCCAGAAGTGTTGATAGAAAAAGGAGCTCATCCCTTCCTCCCCAGGAGCTTTATCAGCAGGCAATTTGAAAAGAGCTGACTTTATTTCTTCCACAGTGACAGGCTTAAGAAGGTCATCATTCATCTCAGCTGAAATAGTTTGAGGGATTAAGTGGAGAAGGGAATCTCCACCCCAGCTGCCTTCAGAAGAAAATAGGTTGGAATAGAATTCTGAAATATGGCCTTCAATATCTTGCTGGGAAGTCAAGATTCTTCCTTGATTAGAAACAAGCCTAGTGATTGCATTCTGCTTTCTCCTTTGAAGAGTGAATGCATGAAAAAACTTGGTGTTGGCATCACCTTCTTTCAGCCATCTCTGCCTTGATTTCTGCTGCCAATATAGCTCTTCCTGAATATGAGCTTTGTTGAGAGCTCTCTTCGTTTCATCCCAGATAACCCAATTGTTCCCCATTTTATCCTCATTCAAAGTATTCATCTGATGGGTAAGCTCTTCAATTACAGCTTGATTCTGAGATCTAAATGATGAGCTCCATTTGAGTAGAGCTATTCTAGTGTGCTTGATCTTTTCTTTGAGTCTGAAGAAAGGAGTTCCTGAGACTGGGATAAGCCATGCCTGTTTGACTGTATCTGCAAATCCATCTTTGCTGACCCACCGTTTATCAAAATGGAATCTGGACTGTTTCCAATCTGAGAGTAGCCCAGAATTTAGGAGAAGGGCTGAGTGATCTGAAGAACTTCTTAAAATATTAGTCACAGAAGCATTGGGAAAATTCTGGTGCCAATCCAGTGAACCAAAAGCTCTATCCAGCTGCTCTTCCACAAGCTCATCAGGAACTCTGTTATTGCACCAGGTGAAGGGGTAACCTCTCATGTTAAGTTCCTCCATTTCCATACCATCAATGAAAGAGTTAAATGGTCTCAAACTTGCTGTGCTTCTTGCTATACCTCCTTGTTTGTCTGAAGCCTTACAGATATCATTCCAATCCCCAATAGCAAACCAACAAGAACCCCAGGTGTTCTTTTGCTGCAATAATTCCTCTTATTGAGCTGTTCTAATTAGTCTGCAGGGATTCAGGTACACAAAAAGCCCCCACTGAAGAGTGCCAGGAGGAAGAGAGAATTGTAACGGCCTTAAATTTTCTTTTAAAGCCACCAGCATCTTTCGAGGTGCCAACCATATGTACCTCATCTGCCCTATTATGCTTCATTCTTTCTTCTTCCTCAACACAGTGATAAATGAGCTCATTAAGAGTCCACTTCTCCCTTTGGCAGTTGTAACTGACCTTAAACTGATCGTATTGAGGAGGAAGAGAGAGCATGACCAATAGGAAAAGCATGTCCTCCGAAAGGTCTAACTTTAGTGCCCTCAACTTAGAAGCAATATTGGACATCTTGAGGATGTACTCCCTTATGTTGCCTTTGCCGAGATACCTCATGGTAATGAGCGTCTTTAAAAGAGTACTCATTTCCGCCTTATCGCTTTTGGTAAAGCGCTTTTCAATCTCGACAAGGAACTCTTTAGCCAGAGTGATATCATCAGAGATCGTCCCCCGAAAGATTTCTGGAATGCTTTCTTTATGATCATAAGACTGAGGCGATTAGACCTTTCCCACTTCTCAAAGCACAATTTTTCCTCAGTAGTGCTGTTCTCCGTAAGAGAAGTAGGTTGGTCTATCCTTAATGCCAAGTCTAGATCCATACAACCCAAATGAATCAAAATTGATTCTTTCCAGTTCTTAAAGTTGTCCCCAGATAAAATGGGGACTGGATAGTTGGTAGATACCATAGATGAAGAACCTGATGAGAATAATAAACAAAAGTGCTCACATTATTATCCATAATTAATCATTTAAACCAAATATGGTTTAAACCCATATCAAGATACCAAGAACAACATTAATATTATATCTTTGGATATTAATATTAATTGTAAGCGGTATTCTTGGTGTAATAATCAAATCTTGACAATAAATTCTGTCAAACAATAAAACTATCTTTGGATAGAATTATGTTTACATGAAAACCTTATAATTGTCACAGATTTATTATCACAGGTATATTTGTAATTCGGCCATGTGTCGGTTCACCTTTGGGTTAATCAACACACGCATGAATTACAAAAATACAACAATCTTTAGTATTTCAATAAATTAATCTACACAAAAGAGGTTACTTTGGCAACATTTTGCTTCAATTAATCTATTTAAATTAATTATGAAATGCCGAACAATTAACTTTTTATCGGTGATCGAACTTTACATTGGGTCCTAAATAAAGAGACCCAAAATACATTTTATGCGTATGCTCAATATATAAAATCTTAACAGAGATAGCAATTATGTTTTCATAGCAAATTAAACCATGTCTGTCCAAATACTATACGCAGAATTTTCAAACTAAACAAAATTGCTCCAAATATTGCTTAATCAAATAATTGATATAAACCTGATGGATTCTTTTATCAATTCCAAAGCATAGTTTCAAAATCTGACACTAAAGCATATTATCCTTATGGATTAGCTTTCACATTTAAACTAATGTGTAACTTTTGTCCAAATATCATCTCAAATAATGGACCATATTTCTTAAATT
>CACSLK010008833.1:3227805-3240339 GCA_902706635.1 Striga hermonthica
ACCGGCATCAGAGGTGGTGAGCCGGTGTTCGCCGGTAACTAGTTTAAGGATGAGGGACGTCGTCCTGTCTGTTGCAGGGGATAAAGGTATATGTTGGTTGGGCTTAGAGAGAAAAGTGACAGGTGGGCCTTGTATGGCGGGCCTGTTCTGTTTGGGTAGGGATGAGAGATGGGCCACTGAAGGTGTCGGCCCACAGAGATTGAGGGCAGGGTCTAAATTGGGCCTAGAGAGTGGCCCATTATGTCGATCCACTAAATCTTGAGCTGATGGAATCGTAGGTGGCGGACATGAGATGAGGGTTTTGGTTTCTGGCGCCGCAATAGGAAAAGGGTCTGACGAAGAAATTAAGGATCTCACCGGGATGGAACAAAATTGGACCGGCCAAGTTTCGGCAGCCTGACCAATTGGGACGCCGGTGTCGGAAATTATGACGGAGCCTGGGTAAGAATAGCTACAAAGGGCGATGTCGGTTCAAGAAAAATGTCCGCATGCTTTTGGGAGGAGCTGTAATAACAACCATGGTCCGGCGAACCTCCTCCTAGTTGAGAGATGCAACAAATCGGACAGAGCAAAAGTAGATCTGAATATCTTTTTTAGTCTACTAGACCATGATTTGAATTTGTACTGGATTTCGCCGGAGGATGGGGGACGAGAAACAATAGGGGTCGCCGAGGAGTTCCTTGTTTTTGAGTTCATGAAGGTCGACATTGAGAAAAAAAGAGGGGGGATCAAGGGGTAGCGAATGTCGGGGGAGGAAAGCAGGGCCGGCCCTCCCAGATCCGAGAGGCTTGCCGTCGTCGACGATGGGCGTTGGCAACTAGTCGTAAGTGGTAATCGGGAAAGAGGTGGAGGTGGGTGGTTGGAGGGATAAAGCTAAAAGTTTTAGAGAGAGATAGTAAGAGAGAGGAGAGAGCATGTTTGGTCACACGTGCAATGTACTAACTTTGCAACACTTTATCGCTAACTGTGCAACATATTTTTTACATCATTATTTCAATAACCATGCAACATTTTTACACTAACTATGCAACACTTTATCACTAATTATGCATCATTTTGCACTAACATTGCAACACTTTTTATCACTAACTATGCAACATCTTTTTGCATCATTGTTTCAATAACAATGCAACATTTTGACACTAATTGTGCAACACTTTATCACTAATTATGAATTTGTTTTGTTTTAATAACTTTGTAATATATTTACACTAACTTTGCATTACTTTTTCTCTACTATGCAACATCGTTACACTAACTGTGCAACACTTTATCACTAACAATGCATCATTTTTACACTAACTTTCAACACTTTATCGCTAACTATGCAACATAATTTTTACATCATTGTTTCAATAACCATGCAACATTTTTACACTAACTATGCAACATTTTATCACTAACTATGCAACATTTTACACTAACATTGTAACACTTTTTATCACTAATTATACAACATCTTTTTGCATCATTGTTTCAATAACAATGCAACATTTTGACACTAATTTGCAACACTTTATCACTAATTATGCATCTGTTTTGTTTCAATAACTTTGCAGCATATTTACACTAACTTTGCCACACCATATTTACTTCATACACAAGAAACAGAAAAAAGCTAAAAATGTTAAAAAAATACAAGGGTCACAAAAATCACAAAATATCCGATGTGGATCCAAAGGTAGGTCCTCATGAATAGTCGGTTTGGCCATGGTGCCCATTTGTAAAGCCCAAAACGTCCAACCTAATATGGGTCCCGTGGTGGAGGCTGACCAAATCTGAAGGATGGGTACTCTAGCTGGTCCATCCGAATGAGGGTCCGAAGTCGAAGGGGGATGTCCACAGTTTGAAGGATGCGTCTCTGAGGTATAGCTGTCCCGGTGCTAGCAAGGAAGTCAGCAGGTCGGTTCCCCTCTCGGAGTATGTGCGAGACCTTGGTAATGAATCGAGTGGAGGGTGTCTTTGATGCGCATAAGGGGATGTTGGATCTGCCATGAGCCCTGGTGGCCAGATGTCAAGAGTGTGATGACAGCTGCAGCATCCATCTCTATCCAGATATGGGAGGAGATCGAAGCAGGGATCTCAAGACCAATCTAAAGCGCCTGAATCTTTGCATCATAGCTCGAGGAGGCCCGGAGTGGGCCATGGAAGGCAGATATAAGTTCCCCACCATGGTACCTAATCAGGCCCCTCCCCTCCCCCCTCCAGCAGCTCCAGTATGTCTGTCGAATGTGCCATCGGTGTTTAGCTTAACCCAAGGAGGCTTGGGTTTCAGCCAAACAATTGTCCTGGGTCGTGGGTACTGAACAGGCCGAGGGGGTGGTGGCCTCAGGTGATGGGGCGGTGTACAAGCTGTTCTGTCTCTCGTCGTGAGTCTGCCCAAGGCGGTAAGGAGAGAAAGGTGTCTGTCAACCTGCAAAATGATGTGAGAGCAAGAAAATATAATATCCCTATCTTCGCGTTATTCCTTTCTGTCCAAGTGGCCCACAGGATCAAACAAGGAATAAGGAAGCCCACGTGTCTACTGTGTGTGCGATGTGAGAAAAAACTCAAGAGCTCAAAAAAATTATTTGTAGTGGGTAGGGGTATATGAGTATATCTGGAATAGTGATCTCACACTCTCCTCACAGTCTCACTCTCAAGGAAAAGGTGGGTGAAAGTCTTGGTTTCAAAAGTGTCGGTCTCAGCACAACAAAGGCAACGGGAGGAGAAGGAAAATCCCCTCGCCTGCATCACAGTGTCAATGGGTATGCGCCGTAATAGGAGGCGCCACAAGAAGACTGAAATGGTCGGGGTGAGAAGGTCGGTCCAAATGGCCCCGTACAGGAGGTTAGGCCGGTTACCCAGCCGCACATCTCCCCAGGCCGAGGACGTAGAGAATGCACCCGAAGATGTATGTAACGCCCAGAATATTAGTTACTATTTATGGAGCTTGACTTTATTTCCATAAATAGATAACTTCTTAATTTGATGCATTTATTATATGTATTTGCATTAGATTGAATAATTAAATATTAAAATCTAAGCCATGGAGATTTTATTCAATTTTAATTATTAATGTTGGATTTATCTAGCCCAAGTATCGGTTATATTTATAACACCGAGCCTTAGAATTATCAGAAATTTTATTTAAGCGAATCGAAGCTGAATAATTTAATTATTTGAGCCCAATCACTTTCGTGCGAGTCCAATTATTTTAGCCGGCCCATTTAAGTTAATCGAGCCTATGTTCGATTTTATTCCGGCCATTTCATTTAATCGAACCTCAGTTCGATTTTATTTTAGTCCATTTAAAAATCGATCCTATAGTCGATTTTTAAACCCGAGCCCATAATTTTTATTTAATTCGACCTACTAATTAATTAGTCCAAGTCCAATAAATTTTATTAACCGAGTAATTAATTCCTTCGACAATGTTCGATTTAATCGAGCCCACGTCCTATTAAATTCGCTAGCCCGATTGCATCAATTGTTAGGCCCAATTGTAAAGGCCCAACAAGACTTAAAAACCCTAATTTTTCCCAACACTATAAATACACCTTATCTCCATCTTCATCCTCTTCTTCCCAACAAACACAAACCCTAAATCTTCAAGCTCTCCACATCCATCTTCAATCACCACCTCCACCATAAAAGTCAGCCACTTTTCCGGCCATCTCACCACCGCCGGCGACCCGCCTCCACGCCAACGTCGTCGTGCCGACACATAGCCGTCGCGGTCCATCTCCTTTGCGACTCCCAAAGCCAGCCCGACAGCAAGGTCGCTGACCCCGAGCTCACCCGCGCCGGCAAAGCTTCCGTCAGCAACTGGGTCGTCTTTGCGACGGCGAATCGAGAACCACAGTCACGCTTAGCTCAGCCTCACACCACCATGCCTGCGTTTTCCGGCGACCCTGCACAAAGCCACCTTCACGCTGCTGCTCCTCCACCACGCCGGTAATAATTCCGGCGAGCACGTCCAGCTACAGCTCACGACGAACCAGCCACGCCTGCGACCTCCACGGACCGTCGTCTTCATTTCGAACCCACAACGAGCTCGTCCGTACAGCCGCTCCACCGCGCAGCTCAAGGCGAGTTCGACCAGCTCCCTTCTACGCGGTCCCAGCCGAGCCTCACCACCGGTTCCGACAACCTTCACGTTGTTCCCAGCGCCGGCAAGTTCAGCTCCACCGCGACCTAGCCACGATTGGGCCCAAACCCGTCGTTTCCAGCTCAAGCCGAGTTCGCGATGGAGTCAGCCGAGTCCACCTCCGTCCAGACTGAGTCTGCAGCTCTCGACTACGGTTCCAGCCTTTCCGCGACCGAGCACTGCCTCCTAGCCATGGCCAACCCGAGATTTGACTGTTTCAGACTAGGTCAACTCAGACTGAGTTGACCCGCACTGAGTTGACTCGCCCAGCCTCAGCTTTGACCCGGTCTGCACCCAAGAACGACTTGACTGTTCCCAAAACAGAGCGGTTTAACCCTAGACTCGACCGGGTTCAAGCTCCGTTTCTTTTTCCTTTAGCCAATCTATTTTCGGTTTTCCTAATCTGAGCCGATTTAAGGTATAATAACTAAAAATCACATTTTATGGCTTAGACAAAATGATATAAATGAGATAAGATAAAAATGATATGTGATTTGAGCGATTTTGGAAAAAACGGGACATACGAGCTTAAAGCTATTTTTCGGGACTCATTAAATAATTTCGATAAAATGTTGAAATAAATACCATTAATTTTGTTGTGATGTCTTGAGGCGTAGGTTCAAATTTAATAATTATTGGACATTGTTTGGTAGGTAAACGAGCCGGTCAAATGCGTTGACCGGTCGTAGCAATTGTGAGTTGACTAGATTAGGAGTTGTCGTTCCGATAACCAGGTATATTTCTGGATCCAATTTTAAATGACTAAACTCTAGTACTGTCTGGATAATTATTAGCCGTCGTATTGTAATTCGTCATGCGTATCTTCGTCTCGTGCCCGTGATCGCCTCTCGTCTGACCGTTGGAGCCGAACCGCCGAGTGCGTGCATGTGCACCGAGTCCGAGTCAAACCCCTGAGTGCGTGCCCATGCACCGAGTCCATCCGATCTACCGCCATTCCGTTAGCCGTGGTCCAAACACGCCCCTGCGTCAGTGACTGTGGCACCATTTCAAACTCGTGTATCGGCTAAGCCGTGTCAGTCGAGTTCGTGCTGGCCCGAGTTGCCACGCCGAACTCGGACCACGGTCAAACCGAGCTGCACATAGTCAAGCGAATGATCGACCAGCTCCTAGTGAGCTGTCGGTCCAGTTCAATTGAACCGGTCCAGTCAGTCCGGACGGTTCGAGATATATTTCAGATTCGGTCAGATTAATATTTCAGATATATTTAAGATTTCAGATATATTAAAGATTTCAGATAAAGTTAAGATTCCACATAAAGTTAAGATTCCAGACAGATTAAGGATCCAGATATAGTTTAGATTTAAGTCAGATTTTAGTTCCAGAATTAGAAATATTTCAGAGAACTCTAGAATGCCTCAAAGACAATAATATTTTTAAAATCAGCTCGTAAATCCCTAAAATGATTTTTTAAGCAGAGTGAGCGAACATAGACAACATATATTAAAGATTTGAGTTTTATTTTGAGCCCAGTACTTAGAATATTTCACTCATAATTTTGTAGCTTGAGGAGAGTCGAGCCTCCGCCTGCTACATAGTATATTTCAGATATTTTAGCATCTGCATTTGTCGTTTTCTAGGTGGGGACCATGTACTATGTATTTCATTGCTTTTAATATATTCACCAAGTCTGAGATCTATATGTGATTAAATTGAAGGACCGACACGGATGAGTGATCCCGTCTTGGTCAAGATGTCAGATGTCAGTTATGACTTAGACGAGTGGGCGAGGCCCAGCCTAAGTCCAGCGTCCAGATGAGTGGGCGATGCCCAGCCTGGATTTCTGTGGGAGGGGACCCCCAGAGTGTGCACATTAGTACCGGTTTACAGTTAGTCCCATAGCCAGACCAATTTATTCATATATATGTTGATTTCATAGTTTGTTATTAATTGTGCTGAGTATTCAGTGCCGGTTCTGGTTGAGCACCGTTGATTCTTTTGTGCTAACTCCTCCCCACTATCCTATTTTTCAGGTGATGGAGTCTCGCGTGACGCGTGAGCAGATATGTGGTGTTGCTCCAGCTTCAGGACATTTTTGTGAAAACATGTCATATAGTATTTGAACATGTTTGAATTATCTATGTTTGTTTTATGCTTGTGTGCTTTTCTGAACTTGTACTTGCTTCCGCATGTTAGACTTGTGTTTCAGATTTTAGATTTCAGACTATTATTTCAGATGTCAGGTTATGTCAGATTTTCAGAATATGCATGTTTTATCCGGTATTATTCATGGCCTTAATTCTAGAATGAATTTACTTGGTCGCATGCATGATAGATTAAATAGATAAAGATATAAGATTAAAGTTGAGTAGCACCCCGTGTTTTAAACATAAAGTATTTTCGAAAAATTAATATGAGTTTTCGAAAATTAAAGCAGTGTTTTCCATTTATAGCGCGAAAAAATTACTCTGATTTTAGTAAGTCTACGCGGGGTGTTACAGTTGGTACCAGAGCCACTTAGTGGTTCTGTATACTAAAATTTCAGTGAGATATGACCACACCACGCTCACGCCACACCGACTCCGAGGTACGTCACCTGTACAACTTTTATTAATTGCGAATGCATATTCAACTATAGTCAGATTATTTCAGGGGCGTACGATCTATCCTTTGATTAGATTTGAGAATTCTAGTCAGAACTGTAGTCAGAACCTAGAAGATTTTAGTGTAACCGGAACTCTAGCCAAGCTAGGTGTTTTCAGAATTCGATAAATTAATAAAGTATAGTGTAGCTATATTGTTTCAGTCAGAATTTCAGCAGAGTCAGTTATTTGTACGCTTTATCGTTGACTTTCCAGTAGACGGAGCGAAATATAACTCTAGAAACAACCTCGATTATGTTGTGAGCAAGTACCTTTTACTACGTATCGAGGATAGTCGTGGCGATATATTAGTGCCATAAGATCGATTTCGAACCTTAGAATTAAGACTGAGTAAATTCTACATTTCAATGAACTTTGCCAGAAATGGCAGAACCCAGCAAGCAATAGCTGACCCAGGATCAACAAGGAGGAGGAAGTGCCAGCGCCTACGCTCGTCGCCAGTAGAAGCAGAAGTCCAGAAGACTCAAGAAGATGCATGTAGTTTAATTATCTGCATTCCGTGAAATGGCAATACTATTGTTGCGGGAATTTCTTCATATTTCGAAACTCCGTTAAAATTCAAGTTAAGACTGAAATTTCAGTGCATTCCATAATGTAAAGATCGCAAAGAGCGAGTTATTGCTATAATTCGACACTTGCGAAAGTTAGATTAATAAGCCGATGGATTGCAACACATAGATAAAGCAGTAACTTTCCATTGTTTGAACTATGTAAACTTTGAGTTGAGTTCTAACTCTAGAGGTTACCTCACTTGAGTTGGCAAGATGCCTTCCAGCTAGTATTATAAGTAATAGATTTTCAGTGTATAAGAGTCATAGATCCGGGTAAGTCCTGGAGGCTTGAAATAAAAGCCATGAGTCTGGGAGGAACCATGAAGGCTTGAAACTGAACCATTGCAGACATGTTTCCATATGAGGTGATCTTTAGTAGTCAGAGAAATAGGAAACCCAGTTTAAAGGAAGCTAGAGCGAGGAATCGCACGTCGAGCCATGTTTTGACATCGAGACGACTTACTCATTCGTCCTGAAAGGGAGCCATCACCCAAAGAAGTTTCAATAGTGTGAGAATACTCATACGACAGTTCGCAGAGAATTTAATGAAAGTCGAGTGGGAGTTCGCAACCACCATGATTCAAGAAGAAGAACCAACTTCCGCACTCATGGAAGTTGAGATAGCATGTTTAAGAAGACGAAGACTTATAATTTCGCATACCTGTGCCAAATACCACAACTCTCGAGTTTGAAGTTGTGAGCAGATGGACGATATACCGATAGAGAAAGTTCTAGAAGCCATGAAGAGAGAGAATACTTCACTGACAACCTTCGAAGAGTTAACCATTGTTCGCAATCACGCGTACGTATTTTAAAAATGTTGCCGAGAAGACCTCATGACCGACAAATGGAATTTGATTGACCTGGTAATAAAATAGAACTAGCGTCAAAAGCGCCAAGCCGAGAGACTCCAAGAAGCTGCAAGAGCTGAAGATCCAGACGCCAAGAAGCTGCAAGAGCTGAAGACCCAGACGCCAAGAAGCTGCAAGAGCTGAAGACACAGACACCAAGAAGCTGCAAGAACTGAAGACCCAAATCCGATTTGTGAATTGTTGGACCAAGAGCGTCACCACTAGGGTGCGCCCCATGGTTCATGAAGGAAGGAGATGTGCACCAATTACCAAAAGTTATGTAGACTCTAGGAGGAGAGTAAGTACTCACCTTTGAGAGCCGAAAAGTTGTCGACCCATGCGGGAAGACAACAAGTTCCAAGATTTGAACTTGAAGCTCGGACATCCTCGATGAGAAGTTGAGGAGCCCGAAGCCTCAAGATCAAAAAGCCCGAGAAAGTTGAGGTGATGGAAGTCATCTCAAATTATTAGTGGTGTACGTTACATCACTAGTTTTAGACTAGGCATTGAGAAAAGGAAGAACGTAAAAGCCCCATTCTTGAGATTTTAAGTTTCCATGGGTAAATTTTACCCATATAAGTAGTGAGACCCTTGATTTGTACCAAGAAGAAGTTAGATCCAGTAGTAGTGCATTGAGTTAACTCAGCGCCACAGTACCGTGAAGCCACTAGCATAAAATGTGGATACAACTGCGTTTATGACTGCAGGCAATGCTGACGCTGCAGGTACATCGCACGCAGGTATAGCATGCAGGTGTTCAGCGCCCGTGGGCCCAGGGTAGTGGGTAAGCCGCATGCAATGTACCATGTGCAACATATCGTATCGTCATGAGCCAGGTCACAGCAAGTCGAACCGCAATTGCTAGTTGTCCTCATCAATATTACAGATCGATGGACGATCAGAACGCCCAGATGCTTGAGTTTTAAACCCGTTCGAAAGAGCGATTTGCTACTAAGATAGTTAATAAATGTCGGTTGACATGACATCGTACGATTTAGTTCGAACACAACTGTGGATCGCTGACGTACAAGGAAGAAATAGCATGAGAGATTCTCGGTCAATAGTAGACCGACAGACAATAGAGAAGAGATCAGCGATCTACGCTAAGACTTAAGGCAACCCTGAATCGACAAAAGTCGCATACAGGCCAGCCACATAAAGACTTTCAGACCAATGACAACGGCAAGATGACCCCGAGGGTCACAGCCGCAAATGACCAACAACTTAGTTACCCTAGTCATTTTCAGCATAAAGCCGAGACGGCGAGCTAAGCCTAACAATTGAGGCTTTGCCGACGAAATTCTCGGGGAATTGAGTGATTTTTCCCCACGTCTCGAATTCGAGAAGATGTGCTCGAACTCGAACACGTTGAAGCCTTAGATGAGCCTCCCGTTGATCCGAGTTGACCCGTGAGATAGTGCTTACGACCACTTTTGGTGGAAAATACGCTAGTCAGAGAGTCGAGAAGTAGGTCTCTCAGAGTCTATGAGTGTCGTCGTAGCTAGGGAGATGATGCTAAGAGTATAGATGAGCTTCTATAGAAGTTCCCCAGTATAGTTTTTAAAGTTTTGTCTTGAATTTTATCTAAGGCACATAGTGAGATTTTAGCAAGTTGCCATGACGAACGAGTACCAGCGAGACCGGCCAATGCCGGTATCGCCCTATTACAGTATCCAGACAGAGACCCCAGTTTCTTGAACTTGGGTTAATAGTGTATAATAGCCATCAGGCCGGGAAAATTATGGAGGCTTGAAATAAGAGTCACTAGTTCGAATTTACCTGGAGGCTTGATACCGGAGTTTTCATGACATAGCCGAGATCACTAGTAGGAGAAAGACGTAATTCAGAGTTAGAAATTCTAGACTTGAGTTTAATTTGTCTCTGGCCTTGAAGTTTAGAGTTTTGACATATACCTTAGTTTAGCATTTTTGAGTTCGTGGACAAAGTGCTTAGTTTGCTAGCAAGTGAAGGATGAGCACAAGTTTCCACCAAGTTTACGTGCAACCATTAGAGGTTCTGTTATATAGTGGAAGCATGTTACCATGGATTTCGTTACGGGACCACCCAAACCGAAAGAGTAGCTCGATGCGGTTTGGGTAGTTGTGGACCGACTGACGAAGTCAGCCCGCGTTGCCCGTGAGGATGACGATGACCATGGAGCAGTTTGCCAGTATTTACGTCCGTGGGATTCCTCGATTCCACGGAGTAGCCGAGACCATAGTGTCAGACCGAGATCCTCATTTACTAGGCTCATTCGAGATCCTCGATCGAGTGGGCGAGTTAGTATACCGTTTGGCGTTGCTACCCGAGCTTTTGGGTGTGCACAACGTCTTTCACGTGTCGATGTTGAGAAATTACGTGCATTATCTAGGTCACGTGTTAAATTTTAGCAAGTTCGAGATCGGGCAGAACCTGACTTACGTGGAGCAGCCGATAGCGATTTTGGACCGAAAGGTCCAACGGATGAGAAATAGAGATGTATCTCTAGCCCGAGTTCGCTAGAGCCGCCACGGCGAGGCTGAGGCCACTTGGGAACTGGAGGATGAGATCCGTGCTCGTTATCTGGAGTTACAGTTCTGATTAGTAATATGTACTTTTCGATTCCAAGTTTCTAGTCGAGTCGGACTTATGTTTAGTTTTAGCATTTTCGAGGACGGAAATATTTTAAGGAGGATAGATTGTAACGCCCAGAGTATTAGTTACTATTTATGGAGCTCGAATTTATTTCCATAAATAGCTAGTTTCTTAATTTGATACATTTATTATATGTATTTGCATTAGATTAAATAATTAAATATTAAAATCTAAGCCATGGAAATTTTATTCGATTTTAATTATTAAAGTCGGATTTATCTAGCCCAAGTATCGGTTATATTTATAACACCGAGCCTTGGAATTATCAGAAATTTTATTTAAGCGAATCGAAGCCGAATAATTTAATTATTCGAGCCCAATCACTTTCGTGCGAGTCCAATTATTTTAGCCGACCCATTTAAGTTAATCGAGCCTATGTTTGATTTTATTCCGGCCATTTCATTTAATTGAACCTAACTTCGATTTTATTTTAGTCCATTCAAAAATCGTGCCTATAGTCGATTTTTAAACCCGAGCCTATAATTTTTATTTAACTCGACCTACTAATTTAATTAGTCCAAGTCCAATAAATTTTATTAACCGAGCAATTAATTCCTTCGACAATGTTCGATTTAATCGAGCCCACGTCCTATTAAATTCGCTAGCCCGATTGCATCAATTGTTAGGCCCGATTCTAAAGGCGCTCAACAAGACTATAAAACCCTAATTTTTTCCAACACTATAAATACACCTTATCTCCATCTTCATCCTCTTCTTCCCAACAAACACAAACCCTAAATCTTCAAGCTCTCCATATCCATCTTCAATCACCACCTCCACCATAAAAATTGGCCACTTTTCCGGCCATCTCACCGCCGCCGGCGACCCACATCCATGCCACCGTCGTCGTGCCGACACATAGCCGTCGCGGTCCATCTCCTTCGCGACTCCTAAGGCCAGCCCGACAGCAAGGTCGTTGTCCCGAGCTCACCCGCGCCGGCAAAGCTTCTGTCAGCAACCGGGCCGTCGTTGCGACGGTGAATCGAGACCCACAGCCTCGCCTAGCTCAGCCTCGCACCACCATGCCTGTGTTTTCCGGCGACCCCGCACAAAGCCACCTTCACTATGCTGCTCCTCCACCACGCTTGTAATATTTCCGGCGAGCACGTCCAGCTACAGCTCACGACGAACCAGCCACGCCTGCGACCTCCACGGACCGTCGTCTTCAGCTCGAACCCACAACGAGCTCGTCCGTACAGCCGCTCCACTGCGCAGCTCAAGGCGAGTTCGACCAGCTCCCTTCTGCGCGGTCCCAGCCGAGCCTCACCACCGGTTCCGACAACCTTCACGTTGTTCCTAGCGCCGGCAAGTTCAGCTTCACCGCGACCCAGCCACGATTGGGCCCAAACCCATCGTTTCCAGCTCAAGCCGAGTTCGCGACCGAGTCAGCCGAGTCCACCTCCGTCCAGACCGAGTCTGCAGCTCCCGACTACGGTTCCAGCCTTCCCTCGGCCGAGCACCGCCTCCTAGCCATGGCCAACCCAAAATTTGACCGTTTCAGACCCGGTCAACTCAGATCGAGTTGACCCGCACCGATTTGACTCGCCCAGCCTCAGCTTTGACCCGGTCAGCACCCAAGAACGACTTGACTGCCCAAACCGAGCGGTTTAACCCTAGACTCGACCCGGTTCAAGCTTCGTTTCCTTTTCCTTTAGTCAATCTATTTTTGGTTTTTCTAATCCGAGCCGATTTAAGGTATAATAACTAAAACTCACATTTTATGGCTTAGACAAAATGATATAAATGAG
>CACSLK010008833.1:3314891-3325033 GCA_902706635.1 Striga hermonthica
GCTCGAGTTCTATAGCTCATTCGTGCTCGCCGATGGGAACGAGTATTTCACTTGCCGGCTATGGGGAAGGAATTGACGGTGGATAATGCTGTGATGAAGAAAGTTTTCAGGTTCACTTTGGTCGGCACAAGAAGCAAGGCAATCGAGTTCAACGCGAAGAAGAGTTGGGCCGAGCTTTCACCGCACACGACTTGGGACTCCGCCGGTATGTCAAACGGGCTCACCCAGGACTTGGCCACAGCTGTTGTGCACAAGTTCATAAGCTACAACATTTCTGGGAAAAAAGAGGGGAATAAAGTGAGTGAGGTCGAGCTTTACCTCCTCTGGGCAATGCGTGCGGGTGTGCAAGTATGCTCTATGACCTTTCTGCGGAACACCTTGCAAGAGATTGCACTCAATCAACGGGGAACTCCGACAATTGGGCATGTGGTGACCGCAGTTGCCAAACACTTCAAAATCCCTACACAAGTCCCGAATGTTGATGTGACGTGGTCGATAGAAGGCACTCCAATGCGGTGTATCAACGAGCATGAGCTAAAACAGTTTGACCTCATCCAAAACCGGACCACTGCCCAGGAGTATACGAAGCGGAAGGCATATATTGCCTATTTTAAGAAGCTCCAGCAGAGTGCACCGGACCCCGATCAGGCAGGGTGGTCTCGGCAGCCGACAGAGGGAGGCGAACATGAGCAGATGCATGTCGATGATGGCCATTTCCTCCCACCACCACCCTCGTGGACACCGGCCCCGAACCCACAGCCTGAGATGCCTCTACGGCAGTCACCGGCATGGTGGACCTCGTTCCAGACCCAGGATGCAGCCGACACCTGCTCTATCCACGACAGATTTGATACTCAGGATAGTCGATGGGCCACCATGGAGAGCTGTCTGACCACTCTGTGGACCAGCTGGGAGACCCAGCAGAAGAGTCAGTGGGACCATTGGGAGACCCAACAGTAGACCCACTGGACTCAGATGGGCACGCATTTTGACAGCTTCAACGAGGGCCTCCGGTCTATTCGCGAGCGACAGGACCAGTAGAATGCTCGGATGGACAGCTGGGATCAGGGTTCACCCAGTGGGACACCCGCTGGAGCTCGGGACCCAGTCAGCCTTACCTACCACCGCCACCACCGGACGCACAGTGACTTGTGACTGTGCTTTGTACGTTTTCTTTTTCTCTTTCTCTTTTACTTTTGTACAGTTTCTTTGCTTTTCGAGTCGGTTTATTGTATAGTCTAACTCTCTTTCACTGCGAATCGACAATGAGGACATCGTTTGATTTTAAGTGTGGGGGAGTTTTACGTGCTTACGTGGCTATGTGGTGGACCAGGTCTAGTTTTCTTTTTAGGATTGTTTTATTTCTTTTTTGTTGCTTGGTGGACCAGTCTAGTTTAGGTTTATTTGTTCTTTTGAGTTGGACAATTGGTGTATTTCAAGATTAGTTAATGATTGTTTAATGACGTCGGAAAGATGTGATGATGATCTTGAGTGGCATATTTTGATGTGGCTTGGTTGCTTTGATTAACACTTATACATATATACCCGGTGAGATTTGAGCCATATTTATTTTCTTGTGAGATATTGGTCTGAATGTTGATAAATCAGAACTTGCCTTGAGTCTGTTTTGAAATAAGTCGATTGGATTCGTGATAGGTAAACATGATTGAGGCATTCTTTGTTATTTGTGTATCATTTTTCTTCATTCAAGAATAATACTCACTAGTCACCCCTTTGAGCCGTATTTCGTATTTTCGTTGTTGACCCCGTGTTGATGATGTTCGAAAAATGGGAGGTGATAATGGGAGATGATGATTGTTGGAGTTGTATATATATATAAAAAACAAAAAAAAAACAAAAAAGAACTTATGAACCGAACGGATTATACTCCAAGTGCTCCGACCGTTAATTTAGCGGTCTCGAGTAATGAGTACGTGAAACCGGTCTAGGAGACTCAGGCAGAAAACCCGATGGCTAAACTTAGACAAAATGTCCATAAGGTTACAAAAAAAAACATGATAATAATGAGGAAGCGGTTGGCTTTGGCGAAGGTTAGAGAGGAGTAGTTTATTAAGGTTGAGTATTTTAGTTGTGATATCCTATTTTTTGAGCCACTTAACCTATATTTGTCTAACCCAATCCCGAAGTCTACGTTGCATCCCTAAAAGTCCTCTTGATTCACCATCTCTTGAGTTTGATTGATTTAGAGTAGAGGTTAGACGATAGGCAAGCATATGATTGATTTGACTGACGACCAATTTGAGTGCTCCTGTCTTTTATTTATGGAAGAAATTGAGTGAGACATTTATATCATATCTCTGTTCTCGAGAGTCTGTGTTATCAAGTGATTGAGTTCATTGTCAAGGTGTGTTCTCGTGGTCATTGGAATTCTTTTCAGCTTAGTTAATCAATTTGAGAATTTTCTTGTTTGAAACCATTGTACACTCTCGTTTCCTTGTTTTATTTTCTTTTCTTTTCTTTTTGCTCGAGACGAACAAAGGTTTTAGTGTGGGGGAGTTGTTCGTTCCATTTTTGTAGTGTTTTTCGTGTTTATTTTATATTTATTTTTCCCCATTATAGGTATTTTTCTTTGGTTCTTGGTCCATTCCGTGTCTTTTCGTGCATTTCCCTTGTTTTGATTGTTTTTGGTCTTTTTGTTCGTTTTTCCCAGTTTTCTGCGTTTTTCTTGTCGGTGGTGATGTGCAGGTTAGGTGGCTCGGTTGGGAAGTGGCCATGCGAGGATTATTATCTAGACGGATGAGTTGTCGAGTAGAAAAAGACGTAATCCAATTCTGAGTCTGGATGCGTGGATACGAGCTCGAAAATCGCAGCTATGTCACATAAATCCCTCACCGCGGCCCGCGATGGTATTCCCGCGGCCGCGGGGAACAAAATGATCCAGAGCCAGTTTTCATCGCCACGGCCGCGGAAGAGGAGGTCGCAGCCGCGGGACCCTTCTGCCCAGATTTTTCGCAGCCTCGGGAAGAGTCGCGACCGCGGGAGCATACTTCACAGCGACCCGCGGGAGTCTCCGCGGGCGCGGAGGCCGCGACATACAATTTTTTATGTGCTGAATTTTAAAAACATTGGCATTTGTTTTTACCTAGGTTCTGAATATCTCTCTCGTACTTCGGCTCTTAGAACGTTTTCTCTTAGTTTTTCATTGGATTTCGATCTTGGATAGTGGAAACTTCAAGATTCGACTTTTGGATTTGGATTGCTCGTTGTTTTTCAACGTTGGATTCCTTTTAATCGTAAGTTCTTATTTTCATTTGAATATGAATGTGATGACTTGTTTAATTGAGAATGTTTATGTTGATATCGCTATGAGTAGCTAAATTCGTTAGCTAGGGTTAGGGGATTATCGTTCCGGTTTGATTTCGTTTATATGCTTGATAATTGCTCAGTCTTTTCGAGTTGTGCTTAACCTAGGGTTTTAGATGCTTGATCACCATCTGAATCTATTTAATTGATTTTAGAACCGAAAAGAGAGAAATCATTCGATCTAGGCTCGTTAAGAATAGGCTTGTTCGGCAACGTATTGTCTATGTGCTAATTGATTCGATAATGGTTCGTTTATGTTTTTTCTCTTGTTTCGTGAGATATTGAGAATGAATCTCTAGAGGAGTTAGTTTTTCGAGTCCTTAGTTGAGTAGTTGATTGCCCATTAAATGTATTGAGAACCGGAGTTGTGAGGTTGAAATAGTTAGTATTATTTTCATAATTCGTAGTTGATAGAATCAAACCAAATCAATTTGATTAGAGTGTTAGGATTATTTTCTCTTTTGTGATTGAATATTCGCGCAATTTAATTTTGCTAACCTTCCTTGCAATACGACCCGGTGTTTGAATCTTTCGATTCTACTCCGGTTATAATATTTACAATAAGCCGAAAGGAGAAGTTCGCGAGCACAGTCGCGACTCGCGAGACAATGTCGTGACTCACGAGATGGTGTCGCGACTCGCGAGACATGTCGCGACTTTCTCCAGATTTTAAAGATTTTTGACGACGCGCGACTCGCGAGATGTCACGACTCGTGACCTGAGAAATTGATAAGTCGCGAGTCGCGACTCGCGACTTTCCCGACGCGAATTTCAAGGACGGGATTTTTACACCAGTATTGAGACCTAGGGATCATTTATTCACTTCGGGACTTGATTTTTACGCTTTTTCTCTTTAGAAACTCATTCCTTTTCATGCTTTTTCTCTTTTGATTGGATTTGGAGATTGAAAAACTCTTTTTTCTCGCTTTGGATTTGGATTGTTCATTGGATTTGACATAGGGATTCTCATTATTAATCGCAAGATCCTTTTTCTCAATTGCTTTGTTGATGATGATGTCTTGGGTTTATATGAATTTTGATGTTGAATTCGATATGAGTAGCTAAATCCATTCGCTAGGGATAAGGGATGATTGATTAGGTTTGTTTAATGATTGCTTGCTTTTGATTGTTCATGTCTATTAGAGTTTTGCAAATTCTAGGGTTAGTAGATTGATCACCTTTTTAACCTAGCTAATCAACGTGTAGAAACGAGAGGGGAGATGTTGGTCGATTTATGCTCGTTTAGGATAGACTTGTTCGAAGACGTATGGTCTATGTGTTATTGCAACTGATAGTTGATCGTTTACATTCACTCTCTTGTTCTGTAGAGTTATTGTGAGTGAATCTCTGAACGAGAAACGATTCAATTCCTTTAACCGAGCAATTGATTGCCCGCTAATTGTGTTCGAACCGAAAGCAATTATCCCCGGTTCCCTAGCTCTTTAATCATTAAGTGAATTCGTCTTGCTATTTAAATTGCTTTTCACTAGTTTTAAGTCCTTAGTTGATAATTGAAACCCAAAAATTATTGAATAGAGTGTTTAGGATATTGTCTTTTCTTTTTCGTGATCGAATAAAAGTACAAGTAAGTCCGACTAACCTTCCTTGCGATACGACTCGGAGAACGAATCTTTCGATTCTACTCCAGTAAAAATACTCACAACACCGACCGCACCCGTCTGCGCCACGCCCCGCCAACGTCCGCGACCAGCACCCAGTCTGCGTACCTCGACCACCGAGACGCAACGAGCCCAACCGAGACCAGCTGACCCCAGCCGAGGTCCGACTGAGTCCAGCTGCGACTCGACCGAGCTGAACTGCATCCGACCAGCCAATCTTGACAAGCCTTGACCCGTTGACCCGTTTGTGTTCCAACGACTTGATTAGGATCGAGAAAGTCCAAGTCCGGCAGCCCATTGGACTCTGGTGTTCAGACGACCTCCATAAACGGAAATCAGGAAAGTTTCAGAGTCGACAAAAATTTTAATCAGTATTGTCCTAACCCTAACTATAGATTCCACTGTGTTAGGGGTTATTTTGCCAAATTCAAGCGTGCATGTTGTTGACGTTCTTAACAAAACCCAACAACTGGTATCAGAGCCCAGACTTAATTCAACTTCTTGCACTGTTTGAATTAGGACTTACATGTTTATGTAAATTAATTGTGTATGTACGCAGCACATAGTAGATTAGAAATTGCAAAAAATTGTTTGCAGGTGATTTTGAATCCGACTATTATGGCCCGTATGTATGGTTTTAATACATGTATGTTGTTTTACTAGCCTCTGACATGTCGAGGGATTTTTGGGTTGGTGAATGATTGTAATAATTTATTCATGTGGTGGGACACCGCATAGTTTACTGCTTTCAAAGAAAAATCATGTACGGCTCATGTAAGGGTCATAGGATAAATTATGTAATTGTTTTATATTATTTATTATTGATCCGGAGGTGTACCAACCTCAATGAGGCGTGGCGAGAAACACGCAGACCAAATCCAATGGCGGGATTCCTAGAGACGACTTGTTCAAGACAAGAAATGGGAGTCATGGTGAAGAGGATGTCTAACTCCCGAAAAGGAAGACGTAGTTCGACAAGGACAAGAATTGCGTTTTTTTGAAAAGCTTGAAGATTGATTGAATGTCATGATAGTTGTATTATTTATTCCTCGTTTATTATTTTCGTTTAATCATGCATGTCCTTATATGATTTAATTGCTTTACGTGCAAATTAAATTATTAGATGCATGTTTAGGAAAATCCCTTAATTTATTATATTAAGTGTGAATGGATTGAAATAAATTGTATCCACGACCTCCATTATAGGTTTGTCAATAAAGTGATTAAATCGAGCTCAAAGGACGTTTTATTCACAAGTTCATAAGGACAAATCTCCTAAGGGATGGTTATAGTGAGCTATTTCAAAAGCGTACGGATCACCTAAAGGTGGACGTATAATTTTGGTAGTAAACTTAGGATCAATTAATGGGTTACACTTAAAATCCAAATAATTACGATATTCCCAAAGGAAAATATTGTTCTTATTTTGTGCTGGCCAAAAGGTGGACCGACTATTAATTAAGTACTGTTGGGGCGGTATGTTAATTAATGAGATTTATCCCTCCTCTTGCGACAGTATGAACCGTAGACGTCCACACAACGTGGCCTGCGGGGATTCGGTGTTTTGAGGTGTCAGTGAATTTATTTGAATTTGTTTTGAAGGAATCAATATTTGATGTTTAAATTCGAAACACTTGACTGAGTAAAACTAATGTTTGCATGATCCCAAAAATTCAAAATGTCTTTCAATCCGTTGTCCGTAATTTTCAATGAAAACAAACTTGTTGGTCCCAATTATATTGACTGGAAAAGGAACTTGGATATTATGTTAACTGTTGAGGGGTACAAATTTGCTACTATTGAGTATTGTCCGGAACAGTCAGGAGAGGGCGCAACAGATCAAGAATATGAAGAGTATGTTGGAAACGAGATGAGCCTAAGTGACAAGCTCACACGCTTTGGAATCCTACATGTCACAATATCATGTTTTGCATTTAGGCTCGGGTAAAAATTTTGGAAATAAAATTGACTTGAAAAGTGTCATAAATAATTATTCCCCCATACATCGCTGCCTCCCATCAACCTCCCTTTTCACTATCAATTTTGTTTTAAATTTAAAGATCACACAAATCTTTATTTCTTTACTTTATTTTTTATTTTAATGATCATTTGAACTTAATAATTGAGTTAACAATGCATCTTTTATTTTGATAGTGAATCGATGTTGATTTAACAATGTTTATTTTATTTGATAATTATGTAACAAATATTTTATTTGATAATTAATTTTTTTTCCTTGATAATTGAGTTAACAATGTTTCAATTTTTTGCTAATATATGGTAACAAATTTCTTCAAACTCCAAAATCTTCAATTATAATTTTTAAACAAGATTCTAACATTATACTCTAACGAGATTTCTTCCATTTATTAATTTTGTATATGCTATAATACTAAACTTTTTTACTTTTTTTGTTCAATTATTTTTCATGCACTCGTGTAATACACGAGTGTCGTACGAGTACTTACTCATTATTTTGTTATTTTGTTACTAATTTAATTGTCAAGATTTTCGGCATGACGGTTTTTTTGGTTTTGGCTTGTGGTTTACCGAGTATTCTTTGACCAATAAGGGTTTACTCAAGTGATAAGCAGCTTGATATCGCTTAAGCAAGATCTCGGGTTCGAGTCCTTGTGAATGTAGAAAATTCTTGTTGGGAGACTCACCCACCATTGCCAGGTGTGCGACCCGGGTCGACCAACGGATTAGTCGAGGCAAAGCTCCGGATACCGTAGTTGGCTACCAAAAAAAAATATATATATATTTACTCATTTTTCCTTTTTTTTTTTTATTTTTTTAACAAGAGAGGTGTGTGACCTACGCAGGCTACGCCAGTTTGATATACCTCATCGGTGGGAGGCTCGGACTGCGCTTCGGAAACCCCAAACCCCTCCCCTCTCTCTCCCACAAACTCGCACGCATTAGCAGTCTGTATAGCCGTTACAACCTTCGCCCTTCAAACTGTATATTGTTAGGGTAATCAGCTGCTGTCCATGGGGAGCACTGTCCCGCTGGAGCACTACAATTTGACCTCCGCCGCCGCCGCCAATTCATACATCGAGACCTCCCTGAACGACGACGTCAATGACCCCGCCGCGGATGACGTCACCGATGACAACGACCGGTCATCTGCTGTAGTCAGTGTTAGTATGAAATCACTTGACGATGTTGATACACTTTTAGGATTTTATATATTACTGCTTCTATTGTATTTTGTATTTGCAATACTTGTTTACCTTTTGTTTTCTTATTTGTTATTTCGCATCCGCGAAATGTAGCTCCCGGAAAAATTGAAATCGGCATTGGGTTTGTGGATTTTGTGTTCAGAGTTAAACCGTTCATAGAGTTGAATTTTCCCCTTGACCTTGTTATGTTAATAATGCTATGAATATCAATTGTTTGCTGTTTTTCTTGGTAGTTGGCATCTGTTCTGTTTGTTACCTAATGGCTATTGACCCACATATGATCATATAGTTCATATGTGATTAAAGTTATACTAAGATCAAATATCAATCTTCTGCAATGTCTGCGTTCTTTCCTTTCTTTATTCCCCTCTTTGATAGCTGAAAAAATTACATTCTTCGGGTTCCTCCTTGTTATGCAGAAAATTGTGGCTATCTTGGATACTTATGCACAATCGTAATAGGAAATGATTGCTTTTTTTTCCCCCGAATTAATTCGCATTGTACTTGTGCACTGAATTATTTACTATTCGGTTCATGTTTTTGTTTTTTTCATTATGTCAACTTCATGTTTTATGTCATGTAGGATTGCATGCACGAGCCGTACCAGAGCTCCTTACCACTTCACAGCATTGGTATAGAGGATGATAGGGGGAGTCTTGAAAACAATGGATCCTCAACAGGTCCATACCCCCTTTTGACGATTGATGGTGACGTTTTCCTTCAGTTCCGCATAACTACTTTTTATTCAGTTTCTGTTGTTCAAGAGATCGCTTAATATGGATTTGAATTCCATACCCCTTCGCAGATGTCTCGCCAATAGAAACAGCTAGAGCGAGGTTCCTGGACATCATTGTAGATCATTTTATCGATACTCATGTGATTGAAATGTCGGACTACGATGCTGATTACATGGTACAGCAATCCTCCCAAGACCACTCAAACAAGAGGAAGTCCCGGGAGATCAGATATGAAGGCGATGCCCGCTATGCTTTGCCCTTAATGTATGTTGCTAATATGTATGAAACATTGGTCAATGAAGTTAACATGAGATTATCATCAATGGGTGGTATGCGCGAAAAGACAATTGGCGTGGCCCTTGAAGCCGCTGGTGGATTGTATCGAAAGCTCGCGAAGAAATTTCCAAGAAAAGGTATCATTTTCTGTTTTACTTATTTCCAAGAAAAGGTATCATTTTTCTTTTATTACTGGCTTCTCTGAAGTCCATTAACCGTCCTTAGAATACGTATCTGTTTGATGAATATATCAGTATCTTTTATTGAACATTTATTGTTGTATAGTTCATTAGTTCTTTAATTTACTATAAAATATTTATTACTCAATTGTGGAACTATCGTGCTGGCTGACACAAACAGGGGACCTATGATATTAGCTTTAGTAAATAAATATGAGATTGGCCCTTATTGTGAAAATAAAAATATTCTGTTGATATTCTTTTTGGTATCTTCTGATGATATTCTGCTTGTAGGTTCTTGTGCGTTTAAAAGACGGGAGTTAGCGACTTCTTTTGAAACAAGATCAAAGTTTCCTGAGTTAGTAATACAAGAGGAAAAGCGTGTTCGTTTTGTGGTGGTAAATGGCTTGGTTATCATTGAAAAACCAACAAAGATGGATATGAATGATGCTGAGTGGTACGTTAAGCTTGGCATTAATTTGTAATTACCACATTGCTGATATCAATTTTTCTCCACATGATTTGAGATAACTTTGTATTTTCTATTTAATTGACTTCTTTAATTCTTTCTAGAGCTCATAAGATTTACTTTGCTGAAGTTAAGAAGTCAAATGGGTAACATGCTTTAACTAGAATAGGATTTTAGGTAAAGATGCTTTAAGTTTTAGTTTTTCTTTCTTTTTTTTTTTATTTCTTTCCATACTTGAGTGCTTCAAGTTTTAGGTTTGTTTGATTTAGCTTGGAAGACGTAGGCAGTATAAGTGGTCTTTAAAATTAACTGTATGAAGTGGATTTCGTAGATTTTATTTATGTAGTAAATCA
>CACSLK010008833.1:3354080-3374427 GCA_902706635.1 Striga hermonthica
TTTCATGAGTAAAATGGTTATTATTATTATTCGTAGTTGTATTATTATTATTATTATTATTATTATTATTATTATTATTATTATTATTATTATTATTATTATTATTATTATCATTATTGTTATCATTATTATTATGTATTATTATTTTTATTATTATTTTTTGTTTGGGTACAAAGCAAGAAGTCAGAGGCCTAGATTAGGACTCGACGGGGGTAGGCCACCCCAAGATTATCATGATCCAACCAATCTCCCAAGCCCACCGGGGGGGATGAGGTGCGATGCAATCCCAATGGATATGACTCTGCCAGGCTCGCCAAATGATCAGCTGCAAAGTTCGCCTCTCTATGTACATGTTGAATCTTAATATTCCAGTCCCTTTGGAGCAAACTGCGTATGGTCCGAACTAAAGCTACATGGGTACCGACACCATCTTCAGAACCACACACCATCTTCTGCACACATAGGCTATCAACCTCTGCAATGACTTGCCTAAATCCCTTCTCCCAGGCCAGCTGAAGGTCGTGAAAGAGGCCCCAAAGCTCCGCGTCCGTGATGGAGCAGACACCAATATTATAGAGAAAACCTTCAATCCAACTTCCCGTTTCATTTCGATGTAAACCACCGACGCAACTCCTCCCCATGGAACTATTTGTAGAGCCATCCGTGTTAACCTTTATCCACCCTAGTGGTGCCGGTTGCCAACGTATCATACGTGTCACATGCATGGAGACCCCAACCCGAACATAGTCGGCCGACGTTCGAGAGTACCCCTCCGCTAAACGCCGCACCTCCAAACTCTGAAATTCGGCACTTAGTGTTGTGTGATTAAATATGCGCTCGTTTTGCCACATCCACGACCTCCATACCGTAATCGTGAATACGCTGCTCCAGGTCTCACAAACCCCCAGTCGCTGCCTCGATAGGTTCGAGCGCACCCAAGGTCTCAGCGGCAGCTGGAAAAAATTCCGAACGTGACATGTTGGGAGGAGACGACCCCCACAGTTCCTTAACATGGGGGCAATCTCGAAGTACATGGATAGTTGATTCTGGCTCTCCGCACCAATCGCAAGCAGCAAAAACTGACATATGCCGCTGTACCCGTTCAAGGTTAGTGAGTAAACGATCTTTAGTGGCGAGCCACAAACAAGTACGGGCTCGTTGCGGTGCGGGTGCGCGCCAGATGGTCCTCCAAAGAGGCTGGTCAGGATCGCGCCCGTTAGGCGATATAGCTTGGTAGGCTGTTTTAGTGGAAATTCCGTCATCCGTCTAAATTGCCCATGCTATTTGATCTTCGCCGGCGTCCGCACAAGGAGGGGGAGTGCCGGCTAGCTAAACGATCACCGATGAGGGAAGGGTGCCATGAAGATGTTCCCAATTCCAACTACATTTGCCGTGCACAAGGTCAGCTACCTTTTCCTCGACTTCCATTTCTCGCAAATAATGGTTAGCGAACCTTGTCAGTGGCCCACCAATGTTAGGCCAAGTGTCGAGCCAGAAATGTGTCGTTTCACCATTGCCCACCACCCAGCGTATACCTTTACGAATATGTGGCCAGACTTTCGAGAGAGCATGCATGAAGCTTGACCCCTGCCTTCGAAAGCGCAGCTCCATACTCGGCAAAAATTTTAGGCCGTATTTAGCTGTGATCACTCGGACCCATAGGGAGTCCGTGTTAGTCAAGAGAAGCCACCCCACTTTCATTAGCAATGCGGTATTCATTCGGCGAAGGTCCTTCACACCAAACCCTCCATTATCTTTATGTTTGTAGACCTCATCCCACGCTACAAGGTGAGCTTTCTCTGCTCGGTGGTACCTCCCCAAACAAATGCGCGACATTTCCTTTCGAGCCCATCCGTGATCGAACTCAGAAGTAGAGTGGTCTGCATCGAGTAGAATGGTAACGTGCTTAGACACGACTGGGAAAGCGTGATTCGTCCAGCCAGCGAAAGCATTCTCGTACGCCATCTGACAAGCCGTGACTCCGTTTTCTCCAAAATGTGATTGTATGTTGCTTTGGTCATACGTTCATGGAGTATCGGCATGCCAAGGTACATACCCAAATTAGATGTCAACTTAAAATTAAGTACAGTAGCCAACCGTTCTTGTTCCCCAGTCGGTACTTTTGGCGAGAAATGTACTTGTGTTTTTTCTGGGCTCACTTTAAGTCCCGACCGGGCGCAGAAAGAGTCGAGAAATTGCCTCACTATAAGTGCCCGATCGTCAGATGCCTCCAAGAAAAGGAGAAGGTCGTCAGCAAACATAAAAAGGGCACCTGAACCGCATTTCGCCCGACCGAAATAGGACGCCAAGCTCGTTCTTCCACCGATAGGCATATGTTTTGTGCAAGTCTCTCCATGCAGAGTACGAACAAATAAGGGGAGATAGTGTCGCCCTGTCTAACTCCTCTATTGGGACTAAATTCCTCCCCCATCATCTCGTTCCACAGTAAATGCATCGAAGAAGAACTAATACATGTCGTGACTGCGCGAATAAATTTAGCTGGGAATCCAGCTAGGCGCAAGGTTTCTTCAACGAAGTCCCACATCAGGTAGTCATATTCCTTTTCGAGATCCACTTTGATAACCATTAAGCCCGTAGCTCCACGCTTCCCATGCATTGAGTGTATTAGTTCTTGGGCTACGATAATGTTGTCTGGTATTTGGCGGCCCGGGACAAAGCTCGCTTGGACTGGGTTGATCAACATGGGCAAGGTACTTTTCATTCTATTCACCAGAGTTTTTGTGAAAATCTTGTATATAACGTTCAACAAGCTAATGGGCCGGAACTGCCTGATGTTGTTAGGGTTCGCGGTCTTAGGGATGAGCACGGAAAGTGTTTGGTTCACTACTTGTGGGACTTTCCCGATATGCCACATTTCTCAAATAAAAGATCGAACCGTTGGGCCCACTATTTCCCAATTTTTTTGGAAAAAGAGAGCATTTAAACCGTCTATGCCAGGAGCCTTTAACGGGCCCATGTTGCTTAAGGCCGAGAAAATCTCGTCATCAGTGATATCGCCATCAAGCACAGACATTTCGTTACCATCGAACGGAGGAAAGAGGCTAGGCGGGGCGTCTTACAATTCTTAGTAGGGCTCGGCTATGTAGATGCCCTTAAAAAAATCCGTAGCTAGTATGCTCAACTCCACCTGATCCGTGATCGCAGTCCCATCGTTATCAATTAACTCCATGATACGGCCACGCCTTCGACGGTGCTTGATTTGACGATGAAAATATGTCATGTTTTGGTCCCCTAGGTAGGCCCAATCTCGGTTTGCCTTTTGCAGAAGCAATAATTCTTCCTGGTGAATGACTCCATCGAGTTCTTCACTGAGTCGCTTCTCGAGGTCCAGTAAACGTGCATAGGGGTGCCGGCATCTATGAATGCCCCCTATCCGGGCCAACAACTGCTTCTTTCTTCGAAAGATATTTTCGAAGACCTTGTAGTACCATTCTTTCGCCACCGTCGTGAAGTGCGCCTCTGCTTCTAAGAAATATGGGGATGGCTGCCAATTATCTTTCAACAAGTCTTTAAAGGTTAGGTGAAGGAGCCATGCCGCCAGAAAACGGAAAGGTTTCGTTTCTGTTGGTGATGGATTTTGTCGACCAAACGTCAACAGTAGGGGCGCATGTGTTTATTGTGTTTTTGTCGTTATTTTTGTGTGTTTTGTGTGTTTTATGTTATAAGTTTTAGGATCGTTTAGTGTCGACCGGTCCATTTTTTCGTGCTTTGTGTATTTTTGTTATTATATAGTGTTTTCGTATTTTTGCGCGTTTCTCTTTTGTTTTGGTGTTGAATAGGTCCAATGTGTCGAGAACAAGGAGACGAGCCGTCCAACCCGGAAAATCCGACCAAGTCATACCGGGACGAAGAGAATTCAATGAGGAGAATTTTGGTCCAAGTTTCGTGCGAATCGGAGTTGTGTGCGAGAAATTAGAGCGAACCGAGTTTCAAAGGGTCACCGGGACCAAGACAAGTGCATGCAGCGTGCTCGCGGACCTACCGGCGAGCTCGAGAGTGCCTCGCATCAGCTGCTCGCGTGCTCGCGGACCTCCTGGCGAGCTCGAGAGTGTCACGCCCAAGCCGCCTACCTCACTCGCGACCACGCGGGAGACATGGCGACGTCGAGAGTACCCAGCATCAGTAGCCGGTGTGCCCGCGGAGCCCAGCGAGAGCTCTAGAGTATGTCCCTCCAGCGCCTAGCATGCCCGCGTACTCGCGAAACCGACGGCGAGCTCGAGAGTGCATGACGCCTGCTCGCCCAGCGACTCACGTACTCATAACTTCCTCGGCGTGCTCGAGAGTGCCTCCGCGCCCGTGCACCCGTGTTATCCATGCCCTGCGAGCTCGCGAATTCTGTGGCGACCTCGAGAGTGTCTTATTAAATGTGCATGTTTTTAGTGTGTGTTTGTGGTGTAGCTATAAGTAGACATTATGCTTTGTATTTTTTTCTAACAACCCTCATTTCCCAACTTTTAAGTTGGGAAATCCTCTCCATTTTCTCTATTTTCTTTTTCTGCTTTGGTTAGGAGCTTTATTACTCGTATTTTCCGGCGACATCATTTTACTTCAAGATTCAAACTTTTCCATCCAGTGTTCTTCACGCATGCATTAGAAGAGTGGGTAATTAGCTTTAATCCTCATTACTTTGATTTTCCCCATTTTTGCTTATGATGTGTTTCAAGGTGAATTTGGTTTTGCTTGATGAATGGAGGAATGTTTGATTTTTGTTGCTCGTCATGGTGTGTTAGGGATTAGTTCATGCTTATCTTGTGTAAAGGGCACGACTTGGTTTTTAAGCGTAGTCATTAGTTAGGACCTTCTTTTTGGTTGTGTGATTTGGCGACTAGATAGTGAACGAAGCTCCAAAGAGCCTTCCTTTGAGAACGACCCGAGTCCGGGTAACTCGGTTACCAATTGCCCAACAATACTACAAATAGCATGATCAGATTGAAATCGTGGGAGTGCACGGGTCCATCCCAACTCAAACTTCTCGATCCAGGTAATATTTGCAATAAAACGGTCGAATTTTTTAGCCACCCGACGTAGGCGCGTATCGCAGTACCAAGTAAAGCGGTGACCATCTGTGATTACCTCTTGAAGGCTGCTATCGAAAATCCACTTGGAAAACTCCTGACTGACATTGCAAAAAGTGGAAGAGCCTCCCATCTTTTCGGAGCGACGAAGGAGGCAATTAAAATCTCCCCCAATCACCCACGGTTCGGAGATACGCGACGCCAAACTCCTCAAATCAACACACAACTTGCGATGAGTTGCCCCATTTGGGCTGGCATAAATGAATGTTACCAGACAGGTGAGGGAGTTCTTAGATGCACAAACATGGACCATTTGTCGGGTATAATACAACACATCAATCTGTACCTCATCAGTCCACAAGATCCAGATACCCCCAGAAAATCCTTGAGCTTCGATGCGGAAGGAATTATCAAACTTACTAAACCTCACAAACTTATCAGCGTTCTCTCCACTTATTCGTGGTTCCAATAGGGCCACAACAGGTAGAAAAGGCCCCCTGGAAGGCAGGCGAGCCAGCACCCTGGACATTCCCTGAGAGTATATTCATTAGAAAACAACACAAGAGAGAGGGGTTCGATCAACACTAGTCCAGGTCATGGACCTGCATGTCCGAGGAGGTCTCCATGCATGCGCCCTCATTCATGTCGCCTTCCAGGGTTCCACTAGACGTTGGGTCCTCCGGCCAAGGATCCTGACGCTGAACATTCTGTTCTCCCTCCACCATTAGATCTTCCTCATCGGAGACCACAGGTGAAGAGAGCTGAGTGATTCCATCTGGCCGTACATGTATGCTGTCTACCATAATAAGAGCTCGGTGTTTGGTTGGATCCGGCCCCGCGTTAACTTGAACCTGATCTGTTGGAAACGAAGTAGCGCACCGCTCATTGGGCTCATTTATATCTTTGCACGGATCAACACCCTTGTCCAGCTCAATCATTGTCTTATGGGCCGCGCCCTTTGCTGTGTCCAAACTCTCATTATTACCATCAATTGTTCCCGCTCTTGAGTTCCCTGTCTTAGCTTTTCCGTGAATGGTCCTTTTGCCAAACGTCGTACGCCAAACTTTCTCCCCCTTGCCACCCGTGCTTTTATTATAGTAATTCATCTCCTCCTTGTTATTAGCCGCAGACGAGCTCCCAAACTCAAAGACATGAGACCCTTCCCGCATGTCCTCTTTACCCAACAGGTTAAAGCGAGAGCCGGCGAACCCCTGCTGGTCTGTAGTAGAGAGAGTCTTTTCCATCCCGGAGTTGCGCTTAGAGTACGGCCGTCGTGTGCGTTGAGGGACCTGGATCCAAGGGCCATACAACTCTTCCCCGCCACCACATGGTACCGCTTCTTTAGCGCCTGAGGGCCTGACATCGTTCGTGACGCTCTTGGTATGCCCTTCGGTGTGGGAGCCCTTAGAGGCATTTTGCTCAGTAGGGGTCGGTTGGTGAATGCAAGAGTTGCCGGAATGGCCGATCCGTCCACAGCGAAAGCAAATAACCAAAAGACTCTTGTACACCACCTTTTGGTTTTTCCCGTTGATAGTGAAGTTGACGTAGAGAGGTTTAGTGAGATCCACCATGACTACTAGTCTCGCATATTTACCTCGCGTAAGCGATGCCGTCTGCTGATCAATCTTCATAACCTTTCCAACTATTCGACCAATCGTTCGAAAGATCTTATTGTGGTACAAATGGTCCGGCATCCCGGGCAACCTGATCCATGCTACCGTCGCCGTTAGTTCCTCTTTGGTAGCGTCAAAGTCAAGAGTCCATGGTTGCACATGCTAGTAGCTACTTCCAACCAAGTAGGGACCTCCAGTTAACACTTGGACCGTGTCTTCGTGGTTATGAAAATGGATCACGTAATAGCCGTTCTCAAGGTCCATCATATTGCATCCGGACAGAAAGGGCCACATCCGAGTGAGTCGATTATATAGGGGGGACATGGTGAGAGTCTCGTCGAAAGGTTTTAACACAACCGCATTCTGCCGTTCTTTGTTGATCTGATCGATGAAGCGTTGTGCAATGGTAATTCCCGGCAGTGGGCTTGACAGGTCTACCAAAACGTTGTCATCCTCATTCCCTTGCCCGTCGTCATCGTCGTGATCCATATCTACATGGTGTTTATGCTTGCTAACCATCTCTTTGAAAGACCATTTTTGAGGCCGCGTTTCTTGAATAGGCAGCTGAGCCGGGGCCTGGTGGTGCAAAGGGGTCTGTTGGTCCAAGGGTTCGCCAGCATGTTTGCGAATATTGGGGCGTTTAGTTGCCGGGATAACATTCCGGTCAAGTGTCAAAAATTCGGTGGCTAAACTTTGGCGTTGGCGACGAGAGTTGTCGTCGGGATCGAATGTGGTTGCGCCGTCGTTAAGGGCATGGCGGCTGTTGTCAGTCATTAGGTTTTCATTTAACAATTTGTTATTATTATTATTATTATTATTATTATAGCTTCTTTTTTTTGTTTATTATTATGGTACAGTTATTAACTAAAAACAAGTCCATTAATAATTAGTAATATAAGTTAGTATTAAGGCCCACTATTAGTATTAAAGAACATAGAATTCAAGGTATTGGCAAAAAAACAAAAGTGAAGCCGCCAACATTTTCATTGAGGCGTCATCAGAAGCAAAAAATTAAAGGCGGTAATAATACATCATTCAAGAATTTTAGGGTTACAAAGGAATTCTCCCGAAACAAAATTCTCTCCACAAAATTTGACTCAAAAATATATTGAGTGAAGTTGCCGACGGAATGGCAAATAATATTTCTCACAGTGAAGATGGCACCGAGGAGGTCAACGTAAAGAAGAACAGCAGAAAACATCTCGGGAGGATTTTGTTGAAAGGGGACAATATAACTCTGATGACGAATACTGGCAAGTAATGCTGAAAAAAGAGGTACCTCAGATTGAAAAATGCACTCTTTTTGTTCCCTTTTATTTTCGTTTCTTCGAGAGATTTTCTGATTTCTGTGTTTCTTGAAAGGTAATTTTATGTGGGTTATGCTGGTTCTACTCTGGGGTTTTTTGATATCATGTATAAGTGTTTGATGAATTGTCTCAATAAAGTTAGTTGATTTGATTTGTGCTGGCAGGTAAGAGCAATTTTATGAATTATATGAACGGGAAACTACTTGGTGTGATATATGTTGTTTTTGTCCGTCTTTGACTGATGTACGAAGTGTTTGATATATGGTGGGAAGTAGCCTTACGCCGAGGCATTATAAGAAGGTTCTCAAATCTTTTGATCGGACTGCAGCAGAACGCTTTCGTGGGTATAAGGCTGCAACACATAGGTATTATAAGAAACAACTAGAAAATTGTTCCTCAACTCCTCGTCCGTATAGAAACTTTACTGATGAAGAATGGCAACAATGTATCAACTTGTTTAGCAAGCCTGAATTCATTGTAAGTTCCTTAGCTCATACGTTTCTTGAGTAAATTCCTTCTTCATTTGTAGTTTTATTATTATTGTCTTTTAATCTATATTTTTCTTCGTGTGAATAGGATCGATCTATCAAAGATTCTGCGACTTGAAGCAAGCATAAATACCCGTGTTTTCAAGGATAAAAAATTTTAGTAGCCCATAGCACGGATTGGGTACATCTTGTTCAGTTTAACATTTTTGTATATAAAATCATATAATTCCTTGTCAGTAGATAGAAATTGCAAGAAGCATTGGTTTTTATTGCATTATATTTTTTTCTTAGGAATGTGATGAGGAATAGGAAAGCGGTGCGAGTTTTATAGCATTATTAGTGATGCACACAGATAAAAAAAAATGGGGAGTGGGTGAATAAGGCTGCCGAATCTGATTCTGTAAGTTGAGCATATAGATACTGTACTTACTTTTTCATAAACTACTTTTATGTAGTCTCGTCTTCTGCAAGCAAGAGGATGGGCACAACTCACTTCTCTTGATACCATGGTGGATGAGAGAGCTATTATGCGGGAAGTATTTGGTACACGGCGAGGTCATGAATGCGGTTTTGGACGGATCCTTAAGGGGTCCAAGTCCTATGCCATTCATGATATTCCAGAATCATCTATTCCAGAGTTACTATTATTTTTCATTTTAGTGAGTTGCATTCTCTCTTTACTTGCAATTGCAACATATGACCGACTACACTCCCTGAAGCAAAGAAGTTCTGCCATTGGTTTTTGTTGTAGAGATCCGTAGGAGATAAGTGTTGATGAGTCATATTAGTGTTAATGAGCCATATTAGGCTAAAGAAAATATTGGTTCTTTCAACTCTTGGGTTATACAGAGTAATTTTTTATTATTTTAAACAGATTTTTTAAGTAGTCATATTAGCTTAAACTTTGTTGAAGTTTATACCTGCAACATGACTTTGATTTAATTAACATTAGGCGTAGAGATGTTGCAATACTCACTCTTTTAAGTTGGTCTCTAGCTTTATTAATTATATGATATGGTCTAAAGCTTGGACCTTTACGCTTAATTAATGTACATTTCATCATATTTTCTAGTTGATATCGAGCATATATATTCCAATCTTTCACTTCGTTAGTTTTATGGTTGTGTTGTTCGCATTATAGTTTGTCGCTATTTTTCGTTGCCTCTCGCAGAAAGTTATCTACAATGTTTTTTCTTGAAGATGCATGTTGCTTTGTATTCAAGATACTATTTGGTCATTTTGTACGGAATTGTAACTAACCTCTTTGTTTTACCTTTTTTTTTGTTTTTTTTTTGGAGTTTGAGAAAATGTCAAAGGCGCTTGCACGGCTAAAGGCTAAGGTTGGGATTGATATTGATGAAGAGGAGGAGACGGATGCTCAATTCACTCATCACGATAATGAGAATGAGCAAGGTTGATGTAAGTTTGATATACTTCATTATATTTTCACTTTTGGTTGGTCTCGGCTCTTTTGGTATATCTTTTGAAGCAAGAGGACCAAGTAATTTACATGGGGTTTACTTGATGTATAACATAATGTTTTGATTTGGTCCCAAGACTTTTGACATTTTGTATTTTAGTTGTGTATTGGGAACCATTAAAACAAATTAGTTGGTTGTGAAATTGATGGGATGGATATATCTAACATGTATTTTTTGATTTGGAAACTTGTCTACTTTGACAATATTTTTTTGGTTGAATTATGTTTTAGCATTCAAGTTTAATTGACATAAATATTTTGTATTTAAATCTATATATTGCAACAATAAATTTGTCACTAAAAATTGAATGCATCTATGTATAATAACATCATTTGAAGCGAAATATTTTGATGTGTAATACCTATGGGCACATAAGCATTGGAACAACATAATGTTTCAATTTATATTACAACACTAGCCACGACAATTATTGGCACAACATGCTCGTTATTTGATAAATACGAACATGACATTAATCGAGATGGAATAGGCACAACAAAAGTCGTGGCTATTACTTTTTCACTTGTAGTAACGACTTGAGCGTGCCAATATATCAATAGACACATTCCTATTGGCACGACTTATTTGCAACGACATATCGTCCCAATTAATAAATAGTCACGATTTTAAAGGTTATAGGCATGCCATTTAGTTGTTCCTCTTAAGTTTGTTTCTTGTAGTGGACAGAGAACAGGGGCGGACGCAGACTTTAAGGTCAACGGGGGCACAATCTACGGGCAACGGTCAATATCGGAGGTCAACGGAGGCACAATCTACGGGCAACGGTCAATATCGGAGGTCAACGGCCAAATCATTATTTAACCAGTTTAAAAAAATAAAAAGATTAAATCTTGACGATACATTTTTTTTTCTTATTTAATATCTGGGGTTGGGAGTGGTAGTTCATGGAACTGCGACAGGTGGGGCTGTGGTGTGGAAGTTCGTGAGGTTGGGGTCTCTCTTGGGGGCTAGGTGGTGGACTTAGGTTAGCTTCGGGTCTCGGACTAGTGTGGTTTAGCCACGTTGGTTGGAGTTTTCCATCCTATGCCGTGGATGGCGTAACTTTCTTTTTGTGGTTCATTATCGATGTATCTTCTTGTGCCGTGCCGGTTCGGTGCTCTTTCCGTTTGGTGGGGAGGGCCTTTGTTTATTTTTATTATTTTATTCAGTTTGTTTCTTAGGATGTGTATCCGATATAATAATTAAGAATTTGAGCGGTACTAGTTTCAGAAATAGATAAGAAGTTAATCAATTATTTTGTCAGTAATTTAATTAATCAATGGACGTTTTATCTTAAGCATAGGGAGATAAAATCAATTAATTAAATTAATATTAATTTATTAATTGGAAATGAATTAATTATAATTATAGTTCAGAGCTAAATGGAGAGAGCAATAATATTACTCTACTGGAATGCTTTATTATTTAATTCTATTTAATTATGAATTAATTACATTCCATAATATAGATTCTCTAAGGATAGGAATATTCCTTCTAGAATATTACCTAGTGTTAAAAGACCATGGAGTCTTTTTAGAAGGTAATTATGGTTAGGAGGAATATTACCTTAAATGGGAAATGCGATGGAAAATAATTAGGATTCCTAAACCTAATGGGATAAACCCATATTTAGTCTCTCATTAAAGTCTCTATTGTAGCCTATAAATACACTAAGTCCCCTAACCTAAAAAAGAAGATGATACACGTTTTTTCCACACGTTAAGGCTAATATTTTCGGTCCAAAATATGTGAGAACAAGAGAGTTCCTTCTTTGAGAGAAAATTCGGATAAAATCGAGAGGTCTTAGAAAAAGAAGATCGAAAGGCTTTGAGAAATCCAATAAATCACTCCACCAAGATTCATTGGAGATCGTGTAAGGTTATACAACAGAAGATTCGAAAGTTTTTAATTCAGAAATCATTGACTATATATATATACACGTTTATCTTTTCGGATATATAACCCACAGCACCTCCGATGGCCACCAAAACAGGAAAGGACGATCACCGGAGGAAGATGAGCTCACCGGAGGAAGATGAGCTCATCTGAGTACTTCCGACAACCAGCCGCCACCGGAAGCGCCGGTGTTGGTGCACCACGCACCCTCACGCGCTGCCCTAGCACAGGCCGCGCAGGCAGACGCCCAACCCGCACGTGACCCCGTAATCATCGCGCGCGTGCTCCGTGTTCATCGTGCAGCCCGCCAGCGTGCTCCGTCTTCATTGCGCGTCGTCCACCAGTGTCTCGTGTTCTTCGCGCGTGTACATCCGAGCCCAGCAGCCTACGTGCACCTAGTCCTCGCCCATTGTGCCCGCAGCTCAGTGCCAGAGAGCCCTGTCTGGCCCAGGGCGCATCCCGACCAGGCTTAGAGCCTAGTTCAGCCCAGACTCGACCAGAACTGCTCAGTGAGCCTAGATTCAGTCTAACTCGGCCCAGTCCAACCCAGTCCAGCTCGAACCAGTCCAGCTCGGTCTAGAAGCCCTGGTTTGACCTAAAGGCGAGTACTGAGAAGTATGATTCACCTATCGAAGGTTCGAGACAATCCAATTAGCCTGAGAAGCAACCGGAACGCATTGATGAGGCCAAGTCCTGCTGCCTAACAGATTATGTGGATCAGACGATTTTCTACAATGGTAATCAGAAACGTCTTAGAGTCGGCAAAAATTTTAAACTGCAATTCCTAATCCTAACTATAGATTCCACCGTGTTAGGAGTTATTATTCAATAGATTTGAATGTGCACATAGCCGACGTTTCTAATAGAACCTAACAACTGGTATCAGAGCCCAGGCTAATTCATCTTTGTGCACTGTTCGAATTTGGACTTGCATGATATATGTGAATTAATTGTGTACGGGCGCTGTGCATAATAGATTAGAATTGCAAATGAGTGTTGTTTGCAGGTATTCTAGAACCCCAACTATTATGGCTCGTATGAATGTTTGTTTTAATCCATGTATGCCATTTTACAAGTCTCAGACATGTCGATGATTTTCGCACGGTGAGACACCGCATAGTTTAAATGCTTTACTAGATCATTAATGTACGACCCCTGCGTTGGCCATAAGATCAATGTATGTAATTTATATTATGTAATTGCTCATTGGACCCGGTGAACACGAACATCTCTCGACGAGACGAGGCGGGCTACCTCGCGAACCCACAGTTGATGGGACACGTGGTACTGTGCAAATAGAGATATACTCGTAGGCAGCTTGCTGCCAGGTACGAGAATAGTCACGACATGAGTGAAGGAAACACATGGACCCAGGTTAACAGAAGTTCGGGCGACGGCGGCAGTAGGCACACAGACCGAAGCCAACGGTGGTGACTCGATGGAGACTTTCCCGATGATGACTTGTTTAAAATAAAAAGTGAGAGTCACGGTGAAGAAGAAAATTCCAAGTCCTAAAAAGGTATCATTGTTCGACAAGGACAAAGATTACATTTGTCCGAAAGATTGGAGATTAATTAAATGAACATGATAGTTGGATTTTAATTCCTCGTTTATCATTGCTTTTAATTATGCATGTCCTTATCTAATTTAATTTCTTTATGTACAGATTAAATTATTAGGAGCATGTTTAGAATAATTCCTTATAATAAAATATTAAGTGTGAATGGATTGAAATAAATTGTCTCAACGACCTCCATTATAGGCTTGTCAGTGAAGTGATTTAATCGAACCCAAAGGATGTTTTATTTCACAGTTCACAAAGAAAAATCTCCTTCAGATTGTAGTAGCGAGCTATTTCAAAAGCGTACGGATCAACCAAAGGTGGACGTATAATTTTGGTAGTAAAATTAGTATCAATTAATGGGTTACACTTAAAGCGCAAATAATTACGATATTTTCAAAGGAAAATGTTGTTCTTATTTGCGTTAGACAAAAGGTGGACCTACTATTAATTATGTACTTTTAGGGTGGTATATTAATTAATGGGATTAATCTCTGCTTTAGCGGCAGTATGAACCGTAGACGTCCACACTCCTTGGCCTGCGGGGATTCGGTGTTTTGAGGTGTCGGTGAATTTATTTGAATATTGTTTTGAAGGGATCAATATTTGATGTTAAATTCGAAACAATTGACTGCGTAAAACTATGTTTGCATGATCCCAGGATTCAAAATGTCTTTCAATCCGTTGTCCGTAATTCTCAATGATAATTTACATGTTCAAACATGATTAGAAATAGAACTTGGATTGTAACGCCCCATTTATTGGAGAATTATTTGGATTTATTTATTTTATTTATTATTGCTTATTCATTTTTATTAGTATCAATTGTCTAAATATTATTAATTGCTTAAATGTCTAATTGCTATTATTGATAATATTATTTTTATAATTATTATTATTTGATGTCTACTTGCCTATTTGTCCTAAATTTCTTAAAATGCGTAAATATTATTAATTACCTTATTATTATTATTATTATTATTATTATTATTATTTGATTAATTGCTAGATTGCTAATAAATATTTATTAAATATTATTGTGTATTATATATATAAATAAATATAAATGTTTGTCCGTTATTTATCTATTGGCAACGTTCAATCGAACCGTAAGCCCGAGACCCGCGCCCTATGACCCGACCCAGTTCGTTTTCCTCTCTTGTGGGTTACCTAACTTGTTTGGCAAGTTAAAAGCTTAACCCTAGAATTATAATAGGAGAGATTAAACCCTCATCAGCTTTTTTTCTATCTCTCTCACTCTCTATTGTTCCAGCTTCAGATCATCGCCATCAATCTGCTCTCTCTCTCGCACGCAAGTTCGGAGCAGAGAAATATTTGCTCGTCATCGTACTTTAATCTGCTCCATTCGCCATCATCATCCTCGCCCCATCAGAACAGAGAAGGGAACCTTTTTTCTCTCGCCATCATCATCGTCCATAGTTTACAAAAAAAGATCACCTGCTATCATCCGATCATCGCACCATCATCATGCGTGCACCATCATCATCATTGCACCATCATCATCGTCGCGCCATCGTCGTGACTATGTTCTCCGCGAGACCCTCGTCACCCCCGCAGCGAAAACGCGAGCTTGTCCCCGTGAAGATTCCGGCGAGAAATCCCGTCGTTGCAACCTGCAACTTCCGTCCATCATCCTCAGACCATCGTCGACCCCGAAAACAGCACTCCCGTCGCCCACTGTTCGCTGTCCTTGCACCACGTCGCAGTCCCAGGCCATCGTCTGTCGGCCACTGCGCGTCACCTTGCTCGTGAGTTTCCGGCCATCGAGTTCAGTCGGAATGCCAAACGTAGCCATCAAGTCTGGTCGAGTTCCGTCAGAGTGCCAAACGTAGCCGTCGAGTCTCATCGAGTTCCATCGGAGTGCCAAACATAGCCGTCGAGCCCCGTCGGAGCGCACGCACGGTCCGTTCAACCTGTTCAGCTCTTTTTTATGCTCTTCTTACGTACTTTTCCCGAGAACGGTACCCGAGCTGCTAATCCCTCTCGATTATGATGTGTTTATATATGCTCTTTGATGCCTTGATGATTAGTTAGGGTCGATATTAGGTTATATATATTGTGATTTTATGAGGAATTTTAATGATTAATGTGAGATTATGTTAAACCCTATCGAAATCTTGTTAGGGCTGTGGATTTTGGAACATATGTGAGTCCATTGCCTTATGGTGAAGGCCTCAAATGAATTCGGTGTGTTTCGAGTCTTACATGATTGTTTGAAGCCGTTCTCGCTGCTGAAATTTGACAAATTCATGATGAATCGTGTAAGGGTCGAAATGCTTTGATATTTTATATGTGATGTCTTGTGATGATTTTACATGTCGTGTAAAAATTTCTTGATTTAATTCCAAATGTAGCTAGTTTAATTAGTTATTTTGACTTTTGGGAAGAATCGTGTAAATTGCATATAGACTCGAGTTGTGCTCCAAAACGGCTGAATTTTGGATATGTTGTTCCTCTGTCATATTTGGATGTTGTGTAATAATTTCATAATTTTTTGACTTTGTTTGCTAAGGTAATTAATTGTTTGCGTATTTCTGCTGAAACTCCTTTTATTTATGAAAATTCGACATGTTGCTGTAAATTGCTAAATTTTGGTTATATGTCTATTTAATGATAATATACATGAGGAAAAATGCCCAAGACTTTTGGAGTTCATTTTGGTATGGTTTTGTTAAAAATGTGATTTCTGCAGTGATATAGGATATTATACTGGACCCGATTAATGGATAAAACGGATACGTATTGGAGGATAAGCTCACTAAGATATCTAACCCAACTTGGGCCCAAAAGGTACACTCCCCCTATAAAAGGGGGCCAAGGTACCTCATTCTTACATCCTCTCTATTCATTACATTACTACACTTTCTCTCTCTTGATCTGAGCACTGACTTAGGCATTGGAGGCCCGACGCCGGGGCCACCCCCGGCGTTGGGTTCTGCAGGTACGGAGGCCGATTCGAGTTGAAGGAGCCCGAGTGAATCTTATTCACTTCAGCGGGGTAGCCTTCCTCGTCTCGTCGAGAGATGTTCGCGCTTACCGGGTCCAACGAACAATTACATAATATAATAACATACATTGATCCTATGGCCCACGCAGGGGTCGTACATGAATGATCTAGTAAAGCATTTAAACTATGCGGTGTCCCACCGCGTGAATAAATTATTACAAGCATTCACCAACCCTAAAATCCTTGACATGTCCGAGGCTTTTAAAACGACATGCATGAATTAAAAAACAAACATACATGCGGGCCATAATAGTCGGATTCAAGAATACCTGCAAACACACTTATTTGCAATTCTAATCTATTATGCGCTGTGTCTGTACACAATTAATTCACATATATCACGCAAGACCTAATTCGAATAGTGCATAAAGTCGAATTAACCTGGGCTCTGATACCAGTTGTTGGGTTCTATTAGGAACGTCGACAATGTGCACATTCAAATCTATTGAATAATAAATCCTAACGCAGTGGAATCTATAGTTAGGATTAGGACTTACGGTTTAAAAATTTTTGCCGACTCTGAGACATTTTTGATTTCCGTTGATGGAGATCGTCTGAACACCAAAGTATAATGGGCAGCTAGACTTGGCCTTTCTCGATTCTAATCGAGTCACCATGGTGCTCCAATTGCTCATCAAGCTCATCGGATCGTCTCGGACCTTCGGTGAGTAAGTCGGACTGCTCGGGAACCATCTTAGACTCGAACCGGGGCTGCTGGAACAAGCTGAACCGGTCTGGAGTGAGCTGGACGCGTCATGACCGGTCTGGAACACACTGGGCTCGAGTTGGTCCGGTCTGGGCTGCATTCCATGTCGCTGGGCTCAATTGGATGCTTCTGGGCCGCGCACATGAAGGCTAGTGGGCCGCATCACAAGAACTGGGCTTTGCTGGATCGAGTTGGGGGCAACTGGGCCGCGGACGCATCGCCTATTGGGCCGAGAAGACGCGCACTTGGGCCTGGGAAGCGAGCTGTTGAGGTGGGCTGCTCGCGGGCTGCAATCGAGCCTACACGCGGGCTGAGCTGTGAGGTAGACGCGGGCCGCGCGCGGGCCGTATGCGGGCCAGAAAGCCCGTGCGGCTGGAACCAAAAAAATCTCCTATTTACGCAAGGAGAAGGAATCGAACACGAGACCTCGCACGGAGAAGACAGCGCCGCACGCCATCGCGCTACACATAGTGTTGCGTCAATAAATGCTTTCCTTCAATGAACAGACGAACCGATCTGGGAAATATATTTATTCGATGGATACGAAATAACAACCTTCAATCTTCTATTGTATGACGTTTACACGATCTCTAATAAATCTTGGTGGAGCGATTTATTAGATTTCCCAAAACCTCTTGATCATCTTCTTCTAAGACCTTACGGTGCTAACCGAATTTTCTCTCGAAGAAGAATCTCTCTCTTTCTTTCTCGCTTGAAGATGTCGAACTTCTCCAGCCCTTTGGGGACAAAAACGTGTAAAAGCTTGCCAAGAGGTTAGGGGACCTAGTGTATTTATAGGCTACAATAGGGACATAAAAGAGGTGCTAAATATGGGCTTATTCCTTAAGGTTTAGGAATCCCAATTCTACTCCAATACTAATTCAATGTAGGAAATAAATCTCCTACTAATCTAACTCTTCTAGAAGACTCCTTAGTCTCCTAACACTAGAGAAGATTCTAGTAGGAATACTTTTCCTAATAAAATTAATAATCATGGAATAAAAATTAATTCCTAATTTAAGAAACCTAATTCTACTCCAATTAATAATCTAATGTTGGAAATATATCTCCTACTAATCTTCATCTTCTAGAAGACTCCTTAGTCTCCTAATCCCTAGAGAAGATCCTAGTAGGAATATTATTTTCCTAATTAAATTAATTAATATGGAATAAAATTAATTCCTAATTCCTAATCTTGGAATTAAATAATAAAACATTCCACTAGAGTAATATTATTGCTCTCCACATTTAGCTCCGAATTACAATTAATTCGTTTCCACTGATCAAATATGTTAATCCAGTTGATCGATTTATCTCCCCATGTTTAAGATATAACTTCCGTTGATTAATTAAATTACTGACAAAATAATTAATCAACTTCTTATTCATTTCCGAAACTAGTACCACTCAAATCCTTAATCATTACGCCGGATAACGCATCCGCCTGCAGGGCTTGACATAATATTTCTTCCTGAGCTCATTTCGGGGACGTCATCAACCCAGCGCACTGGGACACAGTGACCGTAAATAATTTATAACGGCACATCATATAAACACACTTATTTACCGAAATTACCGAGTATGTCATCCTAGCAGAATAGGATTCACCCTTGATAAATCAAATAAATAAGTAATGAATACATATGCCCATTTTATATTATCTTACAGCTTAAGAGTACATATCAATTACTGAAGGTCTAGATTACAACAACGGTCAGTGAGTCTCATAATCTTATCCTTCCGTGGTCCTGTTCAACACCTATCATAAGTGCTAGTGTAATTCTCCAGTCAAAGACCAACTGAATCAAGAATACACTACAATCTTTTTCCAAGAGGGGTCTCACTGCCTGTCTAGACTGTGAACGAATAGTTTAGTCTTACAAGGAACCGATAGGTGATCTTTCTATTCGAAACACTTCGAACCACACTATCTCAATGTAAGACAAGGAGTATGATTGCATAAATAAATAAACTGCAAGCATACGTACCTTGACCGAAACATGATGGCCAGATCAAAATGGAATTGATAGAATCTGTAAATAGGAGCTTTTACAGTATACCTCTAACAAAAAAGACAAGGTCGGACTAGGTTTAATGCACTGTCACCCGAGAGGTGACACACACGCTGGCGCTGCATATGCGGGGTGCTGGGACGCGTGCATGTACCCACTCGGATACCAGCTACAAGGTCAAGGTTTGGCCGTACACACTGACCTGGGGAGTTCGTGAGTTCGGTGATGGCGGCGGCAACTCTCGTGCGAGTCAATGATCGGCCACTGCAGTTGGCCTCACGTCTCTCAGCACGGCGTGCGGGCTCGGCCACCACATCGCGTGGCTACACCCAGTCAGGTTCGGCACTCGGTTCGAGGTGCATTCCAGAAATTTTAATTTCTGGGTTTCACAATTCCTAAGTACTCCGATAGGACAAAGGGTTTGACAACAACAATTTCCCGAAAAGGGATCGAACATTGGCATCGCTGCCAGGAATAATCCTAACTCGGCTGTCAACGCCGATCAACAGAATGGTTAGCTCGTTTGACTCTTCCGACCAACAATGCTGGCCGTCACGACAGCTTTTACTCAGGTAGCTAATCGTGTCGGCAGTCCTAAACGAGTTCAACCCCATATACAGCCTATAGTTCTCCACGCTTCGAGATCTTAGCGTAAAGCTTCTCTCGTACGTGTTAACGGTCATCGTTGATATAACAACGATCATATTAATTCACATAAGGCACATAAGCATGCATATCGAAGGTAACACTTATTTTCGAAAACATAACTCATGCGATATAACTGAACCACATAGTCTGAGATGAAAATAAATCGTAAGACATGCGACTACAATTCTCATTTAAATCACACAAGCATACAAGGTCGTTCGATCACATATTTTTCAGCAGCATTTAAATCATGATCGCAATTCAAAGCAGGAAATAGTCAACTTACAGGGTTTTAGAAAGTTGAGAATTTTATATGCTACAAGCACCCAAATAACATGATTCAATACTCAAGTTAAGCCTAAGGCATGCATCTACAATATTTATTTAGATCACAGAAGCAGATAAGGTCATTAAGATAGTGTAAAAGCAATTGACATTTAAGAATCAATTTCTGCCATCATTACCAACTCATCTCATGCGTATCCTAAATAGATTTAACATAAATCGAGCCACAGTCATCATATAAGCATGAACCTTATCTCAATAGAAAGCTAAAAAAAACAGACCTATA
>CACSLK010008833.1:3374458-3385662 GCA_902706635.1 Striga hermonthica
AAAAAAAAAAAAAAAAAAACTTTAAAACCGAGTTTAAGCATAAAACACTTAGGTCAAGAAATCTGCCAACATAACTATTTGTCAAACTACAGCACTTCACTAAAACAAAAATATCTCAAGTTATAACACTCTAAATCAAACAAACTTAAAACCTACAGAAACTATACTAGAAAATCTACACTAGAAAACTACACTTAAGAATAATCACGTTAAAGGCCCCATTTCAGAACATACATTTCAGTCATATACACTGCCACTATTTCAAAATTTCTGGACATAGATCCAACTTTGAAAAATCATATAAAATCAACTAAAACACCAAATTGCAAGATGTCAACTTCCAGTGAAAGCTTATAACATGTACTACAAGTTTCATGATGATTACATTTTTATATTGCCACCATAGGCTCATCAAAAACAGCCCAACATCTTAACCACCAAATCTGCCTGGATTTTATAAAACCTGCATGCATGTTCAACTTTCATAATTCATAATAAATTCCAATCAACTCCAAATTTCGAAATTCCAACTCTCACTGAACCCTAACTCAAAATACTGTAATTATCATGATGAACACCTATCCAAGAAACAACTTTTTGGTTACGAAAATTTGAGCACAACTTTTCAATTAAATGCCAACCCAAATCATACACTCATGAACCGAGCATCAACAAGTCACCTATAATCACAACATATACCTCAAAACGCATATATAAGATATAGGGAGATCAGTCCTAACATGATTTTAACCCAATTTCACATAAACTCATACGATCACCACATAACACGTTTTAAAGAATCTCAGTCGTGCAATAATCGTCAAGTTCAATCATATAAGCATGCTTTTCATAACATCAGTTTTAACATCTTGAGTCATATAGAGCCACCACATCATGCTTAACTATAAATTCATACCTTTTACAACTGCGTGCCTCGCAGCCAACGCACATGATATTCACGCGATGTCAGAGCAATCCACTCGTCCTATGGACGACGTCGTCGTCTTTCATCCATGCATCAGTCTTCAGGACTTACGCTCGATCTAACATATGAAAATTATCAACCATCGTCCCTCTCGAGGCTTAGCCACTCTCAAGAGTTACGACGGTGATACGCATTAGATTCTCCTACTATGAGGGTCGATTAGTAACCAATTCGCGGCATCTAAATGACACTCCCGGTCCTCGACGACTGAGGTTCTAAATCCCCGAGTGATCTTATACACTAGAGATTCACTCGGTACTTAACCATTCTCTTTCGAGAAGGGTCACGAATGGTCCTACTTTAAGGACACTGAATGAATCTTATAGCGAGAAAATGCTATAAACAGCACTTATCTCAATAATAATATACTGAAACTCACAACTAGGAATCTCTAGAATCCGAACTTAACTCTATATCACTAGAGTTCAATGTAAAGCACTAGGGTTCACATAACCTGAGTTGGATAGATTTCCTAAGCCCCAAAACAACATATATATCATTTCATAAGTAGTCTCATTCCTACTCATGCAAAACCTCATAAGTAGTTTCATTGCTACTCATGTAAAACATCACAAGTAGTTTCATTGCTACTCGTGCAAAACATCACAAGTAGTTTCATTGCTACTCGTGTAAAATCACAATTCACATTATAGGTGTTTTCAATTATACTTATATAAAACATACCTTAAGCAGTGCGGCGTGACGAAGACGAGTGGTCAACACAAGGTCTAAATTACATAAACAAGTTATCCACATATAGACCAGTCTACAGAACTGCAGACTGGCTCTGATACCAAATTGTAACACCCCACTTTGATTTTAAAGAAATCCCGGGCTTTCTAAAAATCAAGTAATAATTTTTCGAGATCATTTTCGAAATCCAATGGGTGTTAAACAACATTTTTCATAACCCAAGTCTTGTCTGGGCCCGCGGGGATTCATTACCCGGTTTTCACAAGGTTTTCATTAACCTAAATCATATCACATGACAAAATACTCAACATGAGTATTCAAACCTCATAAAAACCAAACATCATAAATTCAACAATAAGGGTTCATCAAGTATTCCCAACATCAAAACAAATCATAAGTTTTAAAAAGGTTTTCACAAGCCTCAACATAAAAGGTTCAACAAGACCTCATTTATTCTAACAGAAGCGAAATAAATAAGCATAATCAATAGCCGACCCACTCGTCTTTCCTCGTCGCCCGACACCTGCTTAACCTGCATCCGTGAAGAGCAGGTGGGGATGAGCACAAGATGAAAATGAGTGCTCACCACTATGCACGTATAATAGAATAATGAATAATGTAAAGATGGTATGGTCGCTGCATGAACATAAATCAATTATTCTGTCACATCTGCATATCACAACATAACATATCATACTAGCCATGTGCACACACCTTTCATTAGCCACGTAAAGGGGATTCATTACCCTAACTCGTGGGGGTACGTGTCATACGACAAGACACGGCCTTATATTAGGTCTTAGGGAGACTTACCTCACAAGGGTAACCGTATTACATCGACGGGGACAACCGTACCGACGGCCGAATCGGCTCACACCGATAAGCTACATGGTTTACATGCATACTTAGATCATACCAACCCAACATTAAAGTAAACACATACGGCATAGCAAATTTTATAAGTAAACCCACCTGAATAATAGCAGAGAAATGCTCGAACAACACGGGTAGGTTGAGAGCTCGGCTCGTCAAACACCTACAATTTATTAAGATAGTTTAATAAATACACTACCTTGACACATAGAATTAATCGCGAGAATTCATACTTAGTCGAACATTATCAACTAAGTAGTTCGTAGAATTTTGTGGACATTGGACTCTCAGAGGATTGGAAATAATATTCGGGACAATGGTCACGAGGTTAAAATTATGGTTTGGCTCTAAAACAAGTCGGACGACACAAAAACAGACGGTTGGTAACATAAAAACTAAGTCGATGAAAAACGGATAATTTTCCTACGCGCAGCCCCACTAAAACGAAGATAATGTTTGATGTAGAAAACATTTTGGCCTGATTTTTAAATTTACGGAAAGCCCAGAGAGAGATAGGTCTGTATTTTTCGTGAAGACCTCGAATGCAAACTAGTAAGTTAAAAGGGTAAAAACTGATCAACACTAACCCACAAACTGTAGCCTAATTTGGCAGAAAACTGCTCGCGCACTTATCGAAAATTGGACGTAACCTTTTATAAAAAAATGGTATTTGAATGAATCTTACGCCATTAGAAACCTAAGAGATAATTACAAAACATATGAAGACATAAAAATTCCCAGGTAACTAGAAACAGGCCAAAAATTGCAAAAACGAAGGACCCAACTTCTGCGTTTAAAACAAAAAAACTGACTGCGCAAGGATCGAAATTTCGATATAATTATCAATATAAAAATGATAAACACTCGATTCTTTTCCCAAAAGAAAGATAACATATGGAACTATAATGTTTGTGAAGACTCCAAAAAGAGATAACAAGTTTACAGGACTCAAAATCAGCAAAGAACAGAGGCTACATGCAGAATCGAAAATTTAGAAAAACTGGACCCGCAACCATCGTAATTTGGCAATAACTCTCAGAACAAAATTGATATTCATACTATTCTTGTTGGAGATGAAACCTAACAAACTGAACATTAAATTATCAGAAGAGTTCAAAGCCATCTGACCGAGTTTAAGGGGCCAAAAACAACAAAGAACAGCGAAGAGCAAAATATTTTAAAAAAAAAAGGGGTTTTCAAAGCCCAAATCTTAACGAACGACAATCACGAGACAAGGGCTCGGATGACAAGTCAAGGCTCGAATTAACTTGATACACCTCAGCAATACACAACAAAATAGAGGGCTCGATAACATAACGAGAGAGTTCCAATTCCACGTCAAATCAAACAAAGCAACACAATAAGAATCGACATTGTACCGACCACGATCACTCTTACCGTATTTTCTCGATCAGAGCAGTTTATTCGGCCTTCTTAATTCGTTCAACCGGCTGACTGGACCAGTTTACTCCTTTAGGTATAATATCCCATTCGAGTCTGAATTACTCGATTTAAAAGTAGATTTTTGTCCATCCGCCTAACTGGTGCGCTCTCCACCATGTATCGACCACCTGATGAGTATTCTTCTATTCTTCGACCATTTTCCTTCTGACCGCCATTGTTAGATTTAGAGCTGCAACTTTTCACATCTGTAAGATACATCAATCATTACATCTCCTCGTGATTTGCGCCTCTTCGTGTATTACGCCTAATAAATGCACTGTAGCCGTTGGATTTTCCTTTAATCCAATGGTCACGTTGTTTGGCCTTTCATCTCTCCTCTTGTGCATCCAATAAATACTCATACTTAGAATTTTGTGAAATATCTATTTTCACCCCGTTTTGAAGTCTTGTTAAGTTTTTCACACCGTCCAATAAAAAGCAAAGTTTTTCACCCCAGAAAGTGCGAAGGTTATGCGAAAACTGTCGCATATTCATCGCATAAATGTTCATATGCAAAAAACTGTCGCATAACTGTAGCATATCAATTGCATAATTGTGCAAAGGCATTGTGCGATAAATGTAACACCCCGCTTATCAGAGTATTTTTTTTTTTTTTCGCAACTTATTTCGAAAGTACTTACAAATTTTTCAAAACCTTCTTAACTTGGGATGCTACTAACTTATCTACTTTAAAAAAAAAAATCTGTTTACTTAAACTTCATCTAACAACTAAATTAGACATAAATAAAACAGATTTTAAACATTGAACAAAAATAAAAACTTAACAGTCCATACAATCTATTTGATAAATCAACCTTTAAAATTACACTTAAAATCACACTTGTTCAAATCTTAAAGAAACGTAGCGGAAATCTTACAAGCGTAGTTTACAAACCGAAACCTTATTGAAAATTCTCAATAGAAACTTATTCACATCCACGACCACCACAGCTCCTCACACCTGTGCACCGTCTTTATTTCCTGAAAAAAATGATAATAGTGGGGCGTGAGTACTAATCAACTGTACTCCGTGAAAACCCATACTAAAGTAACAGCAATAATAATATCAATATCATGATCTTTGGTATGTATCTAAGCTTAATCTTTCGGTATCTAACCGATACTTTAACTTGAACTTTGCAACTACCGGTAACTTGGGCCGGTTCTCACGTAATCACATTCTGGGGGTCGCCTCCCACAGAACCCAGTCTTGACTGAGCGAGCTTAATACTTTACTTAACTTTATACATACCTCGAACATGATAATAGCTATTATACTTAATGTAATACCCAGTCTGGGTCCCCACCTTTCTTTCTTGAAAACTTTTGAAAACTGTAAGTGCTGTACTGGTAGCTGTATCTGCAACTACATAAAATTATAAACAAATTTACTAAGTACTATGCTCATAGTATTCTCAATAGTACTTTGGGATTCTTAACTTTAATTGATAACTTATCCGAATCTTAAAGATAATTTCGGCTATAGCTCAAATGAACATTAATTCATTGAACATCTTAAATTCTTAAACTTTTACTTAATACCAAACTTAAATCATATGAATCATGATTTTGAAACTTAGATGTTAGTATAAACTCATATACCATGTAATAACTTAAAAGTGAAAATAAACTAAATTCCACATACATAAATTCATGATTCAAAGCTCATCTTAAACTTTCTTAGAAATAAAAATGGTAACTTAAAACTTATCAAAACCATATTATAATATCAATATACTATTCTTGAAACAATTCATAGAATTGTCTTCTTAACACATTCAACTAAAACTCAATCAATACTCACATAAATCATGCCTTATAACTTAGATGTTGGCTTGCAAATCTTGTAAGTGAAATAACTCAAATTCACATACATAACTCAACATATTCAACTTACCAACATCAAACTTAACTCATGATTTATAACAATTAAACTTGTCTTGAACTTGGTAATGAAAAGTATAACTAAATTCTCATATCATCCTAACATCAAATCATAACACTTAATTCATGATATTACTAAGCAAAACTTAAAACAATTTATATAAAATTGTATTCTCAACATATTAAACTAAAACTTGATCACTTTACTCATCACTTAATAGTATGAGAAATTTCATGTCAATTACTCTTGAAACTTTACCATGAAATACATAATATATGCCATCTAATCATAGTAACACATTCAATTCTCAACTTAATATCATGAAATTCACTTTGCATGCTAACTTCAAAATCTTTATCTCAAGTTATAACATGTCAAATAACTCAATTCTTGTTCATAAATACTCCTCATCTACACAAGAATTACTCATTACTACTATAAGAATTTACATCCTAACATGTAATGAAGATGATAACATGTAAATTCTATTCATTCTCAATATAAACTTAATCCAATAATATGCTCAATCTATATCTCAACTTAAAACAACTTAATTCTTATTCTCATTATTACACATAACTTAAACTCATTGAATTCATAAACTCCATTATAATTTCAACTTCAACATATATGCTAATAACTACTTAACTCATATAAAACATGAAGTTAAGATAAGTAATTACCTCCTTCTTGAAAACTTGAACTTGAAAACATGCTAGAAGTTGAACTTGAAAACTTTGATTCTTCACTTCAAAATTACCTCACTTTACTATCATTTCTACCACTCAAACTCTCAAATAAACTTATATAACTTTATAATATTTCTTTGGTGTGAATATTCAGATTTGGAAGCCCTCTATTTATAGGCAAATTTTTAGAATAAAATACTTTGGAGTGAAGAAATTAACAAATTAAACAATTTAAACTTGTAAAAATTAATCACTTTAAATATATCCTTACCTAACATTATAACATCAGCTTTTATTAATTAAATGCTCAAAATTAACTTTAGTTGCCACCAAAAACGAGTTAATGACAATCTGATCACTTATGTCGGTCACACGACTCGTGTGACGTGTCACACGACTCGTGTGAGCTCACATGACTCGTGTGAGCTCACATGACTCGTGTGAATTGGTCACACGACTCGTGTGACAAAGCCGAACTTATGTTAAATGATGCTTTGAGTCACACGACTCGCGTGACTTGTCACACGACTCGTGTGACTTCACACGACTCGTGTGGCTACCCACACAACCCGTGTGACTTAAAAACTTCAATTTCTTAACTTATTTACCCTCAAAATATCTCGATTTTGAAGATAAACTGATACTTATTACTAATAACTAAATGGGATATTACAATCTACCCCCCTTAAAACTATTTCCGTCCTCGGAAATACTGGAACTGGAATACATACTATCTGAGTATATATCAAAAACTTTAAAATCTAAATCTCTAATCATCAGTTTATCCCTCCCAAATGGCATCTTATTCTCTGTGGCAATTCCATTTTATACAAACGAGGGAAATATCTCGATTCGCCAATGAACCTTTTGGTCCAAAACTGATACCTGCTATTCCTCGTAATTTAAAACTTACTAAATCTAAATCTCATTGTGCTAAAGCACATAATTTGGATTGCTCACGTATACACTTATCATCAATACGTGAAAAACATTACTCATACTAACCAACTTGGGAGGTAAAACTTAATATTAGAATACTTCTTCTACTAGTTCAAAGAACTTTGAAAAGAATGCAACTTACCGAATGACACTTCTCATTAGTCGAACTTTCAGAAAAACTTTATCAAAATTCATTGCTTGTCCATGCTTTATCGACTGAATACTTCTGCCAATTCTGAGCAGTCTTGCACCTTTCTTGAATTCCGACTTACTTACTCAACTATTTCTATGATCATTTTCCATCATAATGATGGTAATGCTAAACACTTTAACTTGCCTCCTATTACATATAACATGACTATGTGGCACTTTGCATGCAATGTACCCACTACCCGGTGCCCTTCGGGTGTGGAACATTTACATGTGTGTACTCACAATGTCAATAATACCTGCAAATTTACATATACGTTAGCATCATCAACTGTACTAAACTTGCCTTTGCGTCGGGAAACCTTCTGATCAAAACTACTATCAACACTTATATTCCTATGACTTTAATATTTCCAATATATCTCAACTAAAACTGATTTGGAAATTACTGCACTGCATAAATTACCCAATTACTGATCATACCACATTTCACCTATCGAGGTGAATTATTATGTCCTCAATAATGCTGACCGACACAACTCAACTTCACAATAATTCATTCTTCAATTATTTCTGACATCTCATATCAGATTTCTTCTGCCGCATTAATTGCATACTGGCTGCATGTTCTGATATTAGGAATATAATAATGCCAAACTCTATCTCCAGAAACTTACCTTATGCTCTTCGATCTTCTATAAACCGGCTCGCTCGCTAATCCTTCAGTCTTCTTCAGCAATGGTCCGAAACAACAAATGGATTCGGCACTTTCAAATATTCGCAAATCATATTCCTTTCTTCCTTTTAATATCATAAAAAGGATTTATCGATCTCGAGTGGAAAGATTGAGAGTGCTAATGATCCACAATATTCCAAATGATATCCGATGGTTGATTGAAGCAAACATCCGACTCTCTGGCGAATTTCCAAATTCTTATAATTATCTATCCGGTATGGGTAGAAGTACTCTTGCCAAGAAACGTAGAGCCAAACGAATAGGTGGCTGCTATAAATGTGCTCGATTGAATTGCGATACTCTATGCAAATCGCTGGGGTTTGTGTCCATAAATCGAGAAGATAAAATAGCTTTCATTAAGAATGGCTTGAACAAGGAATCCCTGGATCAAACCCTCCAAAAAATTCTCGATACACATCCCAGTGGACATGTGCATCAAGAGCTTATGTCTTTATGGGTCTGTTTTAAAGATGAACAGAACCGCTATAGTCTCGAAAATATTGTTGCTAAAGATCCTGTTTGCAACATCCATCTCTGTTAACTCCCTTATTAAAAGGTATCTGATTTCTTCTGATAATACATCTCATTTAATGCTCAACTTCTTCCTTGTCTGATGCTTCTGTCAATATAATACTCATTTTTCTTTCTTTAAATATCCCCTCCTTTCTTCAATTCGAGTATCTCTCTACTCCAAATGGAGACATCTAAATCTTCTCAAGTCACGAAAATTCTTCCTTCTATAAAAACCATTTGTGTTCTTGGTGGTTCTAAACTTGTAGCTTCTTCTCAAAATATTGATATTGTATCCCAACTAGTAAGAGAGCTGGGAAAACAAAAGATCAATTTACTATATGGAGGAACTAGCCTCGCTTTCTTTGGTAACCTTCTCTTGGCTGGAAAAGGCTTTGATATTGAAGTGAAAAGTGTTCTACCATTCCACAAAACTCCTTCAAAAGTTCTCAAAGATTCTACGGGTCTAATGCTTTCTAACTCTTTTCATAATCGCACTATGTTCATGGTGAACCATAGTGATGCTTTCATCATACTTCCTGGTGGTTATGAACTTTAATGACCATGTTTACTATTGCTTCTTGGGCTGACATGAAACTTCATAATAACCCCATTGGTTTATTAAATTCCCATTATATCTTCAATGGCCTTCTTGGTTTTCTTGATGACAGTTTATTTCAGACTTTTATATCTGATTCTACTAGAGATATCTTCAAATGTGCAGATACTGCTGCTGGACTTATCAAGAAACTTCAAGAAAACATCACTTCTCAAGATTATGTAGAAACTCATAGGGTTAAGCGAAAACGAACTTTCGATCCAATGGATTTATCTTTATAAACTTTGATGTCTGTTATGGGTGCCAGAGTTAAGGGGTATTAGACCCTTGAGACGCACCCTCCTTAGGTATATATATCTATCTTGTATTAGTTGAGGATTCACTTTTGCCATATCTGCATTTCATGCATCTGCTTTGCTATTTCTGATGAATCTGTAATAGCTTCTTTTGTAGTTGTGAAATCCTCAACAGTGTGCTTGAATAATTCTTTCTGATATTGACGAATATAAATGGAAACTTATTCGTCCTTGTCTTATTAAACAGACTATTATCACATATCCAAATGACTTATACATTAATTTTAAAAACTCTTTTGAGAGATTTAACTGATATTCTCAATGTTGGAATGTGAAACTTATGAACTGACTGATGTCTATTCAAGTTCCAGGTAAACTAGAATTAATGAATCTTATTTCAAGCCTCCATAATTTACCCAGCTAATTAGCTATTAAAACAATTATTCAAAATTTTATGAACATTGATCTTTATCTGATAATTTCCCGGCATTGTGACTTCTAATTTCAAGTCACCATGATAATAACGAAAATACTTGACTTATATATACTGATACTTGCAACTCATGCTTATTAACTTCTGAAACGTACTATGTAAGACTGATCATACAAGTACTAATAACTTTGTTTCTGAACATTGATAACTAAAAATTTTTGGTATTTAACTGATTAAGATACCTTTATTTCTGACTCTAAAGATTGACTACCTTCTTAAACTTTACTCGTATGGTTCAGTTTCAAGCCTCCATGGTATATCCGGACTTATGGTTCTTATTTGAAACCTCCATGATAAACCCAGACTTATGGCTCTTATACACTGAAAAACCGTTATTTATGATCTTTAACTTATGTACATCGTACATACTCAAAATAAATCAATTTCTAGAGTCAGAATTCAACTTTAATATGATGTCTTATCTTTAAAATGTTCAGATAACTTTCTTGACTTTCGAACTTTAAAGAAAATAATAGTCACAAAAATAGCAACTATATCTGACTGAATATCTCTTGTGAAATCTTACAGAGTGCTATCTGTATACTTGAATCTTAACTGAAAATAAATACTGAATTCTTGAAAAGCACAATTTCTTGGCGAGTTATCAACTCAATAAGCTATAACTCAACTATAATTCTGATTTCAGATATGAGGACATATCTGATATTACTGATCTGAGCATTTATTCTGATTTATAAGGTTCGGATAATTGAATCTTATTGAGCATAGACTTAGTAATTTGCATATATTTAAGAAAATAAACTTTTGCAAAAACTTTAACAACACTTACCTGGTAGTCGGCGAGGTGTGAGTGTGGTGCGGTCGGTTTTGCTGAAACTTTCTTTCTCAAAACTTAAACTTTTAGTATACAGAGCGTTTAGACTTTGTCTCTGATACCAACTGTAACACCCCACTTATCAGAGTAATTTTTTTTTTTTTTTTTCGCAACTTAT
>CACSLK010008833.1:3406881-3424370 GCA_902706635.1 Striga hermonthica
TTTTAGGCTTTTCACCTTGTTAGGCTTTGTAGCAGTGGCGGGTGTTAAGTTCTATTTTTTTAGTTTGGTTCCATTTTATGAGGTTCTAGGCCATCTCGTGTGTACCTCTCAGTTTCTTATTTTCAGTTTTTTCAGTTATATTGTATCTGGAACCCTTGTATCCTTTTTTCAGATTTAGTAATACAACCTCTGACGTTTCGGGAAAAAAAAATATTTATCAATAATACACCTTTAAACATATATTTAAAATTTGGCAAAATAAACATTTACTATAAATATTGATACTAATAATAATAACAATCAATTTATACAATTAGTAGCAATAGGCATCTAGACATTTAATATAAATAACAATTTATTTATAAATATCAAGCAATAAGACAAATAATTATCAATAAGACATTAAATAATAACAAATAATAATAATAATATAAATAATAAATAAAAATCTCAAATAATCCTTATTCAACTGGGGTATTACACAAATAACTTTTGCAAAATTACATTCGTGGAGTGAAATTTTGACACCCATGACATAAAGGTAGAATAACACTGATATAGCCATACTATCGTAGTCCGGTTCAAACAATAGTTACTCGACCGAATGAACATTAAGGACGACATCAGTAAGTCGACTTCAGCGAAGTCGACATGGCCCACGAGCCATCTAAGGATCACCGTCAATCTGATAATGGTTCCGAGACGATTCTTCCAAGTGGACTAATGGTCGACTTCCTTCGTGAAGATGAGCGGACGCAACGGAATATCTTCAACACACATGTGACTTTAGGTCGACTTGGCGATACCCAAAGTCGACTTATGAGACCCCCGACGATTTGTACACCAATGTATCATATGAAGGCTTCCAAACTAGAGAATCCATATGAGATAAGAAGGAATCTGGATGCTGACTCAGGAGTGGATGGAATGCGAACCGACCAGGGTATTTTGGACACTTCGTGTAAGTCGGCCAAGGCATTTTGGGTATTTCAGTTAGGTGTTTGGGCTTCTATATAAAGGAGCTGAGGTAACTCCAAACCCTAACTCTCATTCTCTCTATTCATTTCCCAGCTGCTGCTCCTACTGAGCAGAGCTCATCTTCATCACTCTCATTGACTTGAGCGCCGGAGGCTTTTCACCGGAAACACTTCTGGTGTGAGTTCTTGCAGGTGTATGCTGCGGTTCGAAGACGACTTAAGGACGGTTCGAGCAGATCGGAGCCCATTTCCACCGGTTCACTCCGGATCTAGGAGGAGACCCATCAAATTGGTGTCGTCTGTGGGGAGTTCTTGAAGGAAGTAAGAGCTTTGCACCTAGTTCCGATCTGTTTGACATGGCAGAGAAGGAAGGATTGTCGAGAAACTTGAGCGAGGACTTCAGGGGAGCATGGACAGACAAACGGCCTCCGTTAATTCCCGACCCTAGAACACCACTTCAAGTGATCGGTTTCCTACTTTTTGGCGGACATGCGCCGTCGGGAGTGCGCGTTGAGGATGAAACACCCATCACCCCACCTGGGGTGAAGATTCCAGTGTTAACACAAGGAGGATCCAGCCCGATGAAGGGCACGAACACGGGCGTCGACAGGCAGGAGTCTACTGAGACATCGTTGGTCTTAGGGAGACAACCTAGGTGTTGGAGCAAGGGGCGAGGCCACCACCCCAGTTCGAAAAGCAGACATTGACCATGACGAGGAGCGAGATGCAAAAGATGATTGCGGAGGCAGTGGTGGCCCAACTTAAGCAAACGCAAGTCGAGCAACCCAGGGTCGAGCAACCTCGGATCGAGCAGCCACCCCATGAGCGCGAGCAGCAAGCACAATCCCAAGGAAGGCAGAGTAGGAGGGTGGATGAGGAAGAGTCCTCTGTCAGGACTATTAACCCACAAGCAAGAAACAATACCCTGGAACAACTGATGACTCAGGTGCGAGATCTACAGGCTCAAGTCGAGGGAAGAAAAACTGGAAGTTCAAGAGGACATTCGTTCTCGCAGCATATCTTGGATGCCGATTTGCCACAGGGGTTTAGGGAGCTGATCATTTCGTATAATGGGTCGACTGATCCTTCTCGACATCTGTGGAGTTTTGAGAATATGGCGATTCTGCATCGTTGCAATCATCATGTTCAATGTCGAGCATTCTTGACGACCTTGCGAGGCCCCGCGCAAAACTGGTTCCACCAATTGCCTCTAGGAGCCGTCAGGAACTTTGATGGATTTAGCTCGAGTTTCTTGAATCAATTTGCAAGTGTGAAAGCCCAGGAAAAATCTTACCTTACCTTAATAGGTATGCAGCAAAAGAGAGAGAGTTTGTGTCGACGTGCCCTCAGCCACAGAAGAAATCAAATCGGGAGGATTGACCAGGGGATTGCTACCAGGCTTATGAAGGAACTCTTTGGAAAAATGACCTGGAAGAAAGTTCAACGAAGTATTGGGGAGGTGTGCCAAATACATGAATGTCGAAGAAGCATAGGCCGACTTCTTGCAAACTACGAAGGAGAAAATTGAGCCCCGAGACGAGAAGAAGGATAAGAAGGTAAACCCGTCGGGAGAAAAGAGAGGATCCTCGAGAGCGGACAGGGAGGGGCGATCTAGGGGATGGAGACCGACTCAATACACCCCCTTGTCGGCCTCGCAAGCAAGAATTTTAGAGGTAATGAAAAAGAATATCCATGAAGAGCAACTTGTATTGTCGATTTCATGAAGACTACAGGCACAATACTGATGATTGCCGACACCTCAAAGACGATATTGAGAAATTAATCAAAGCAGGGCACCTGAAAGAGTTCATATATAAGGACCGTGAGAGGTCGAGTAGAAGGAGGGAACGGAGTAGGCGAGAACACCGGAGAAGGAGGAACTCCCTCAAAAAAGAGGAGTCATACACATGATATTTGGTGGATCGATTGATGGAGGTTCAAATCGAGCAAGGAAGGTGTATGCTCGAGGGCATCATAGAAAATTCGAGGTGCAACAAGTCGACGAGAATGGTCTGGTGATGAATTTTGGGCCAGCAGATGTGGGAGAAGTTGAGAGACCGCACAATGATGCCTTGATGATAACTGCCCAAGTGTCGGGTTATGAAGTGCAAATAATATTTGTTGACATTGGGAGCTCAGTGAATGTGATCTTTTATGATTGACTTAAGAGGATGGAGCTCGACATACAACTCACACCCCTTCATACTTCATTATTTGGGTTCAATGGTTCGGAGGTTGCGCCCCTATGAGAGACTATGCTCCCTGTCGTCCTTGGGAAAGGCGACTTGCGAAAGGTGAAAATGGTGAGATTCGTAGTAGTCGATGTCGAGTCGGCCTACAACGTGATCCTGGAGAGGCCAACACTCAATGCATTTCAGGTTGTGGTGTCGACTTACCACATGAAGCTGCAATTCCCAGTAGGAGATCGAGTTGGAGAGGCTCGAGGTGATCAAAAGTTATCGAGGACTTGTTATCAAATCGCCGTGAAAACCAACCAGCGGGTGGAGATCAAAGGTTGAAAGAAACCGATGTTGAACTAAAAATGGCCGAGAAATAGCGACCTCGAGCCACATGGAGAATTAATGGAGATACAGATTGGAGAAACGGAGGAACAGACCACTAAGGTTGGGAAAGATCTGGAGGAAGAATTGCGAGATCAACTTATCGCATTGTTGAAGGAGTTCAGGGATATATTTTCCTTTACCCCTGAAGAGTTGACGGGGATCGACCCCGACGTCATGGAACATAAACTCAATATCGACCCCCTCAAGAAACCAGTCAAACAGCGACTTAGACACCATGGTGCAGAGATCAACAAAGCTGTTGAGATCGAGGTAGATAAGTTGTTGCGAGCAGAACACGTCAAAGAAATCCAGTTCTCCGAATAGTTATCCAACACAGTGATGGTGAGAAAGGCACTAAACAAGTGGCGTATGTGCATCGACTTTCGCGACTTAAACCTTACATGCCCAAAAGACCATTATCCTTTGCCTAGGATCGACCAGTAAGTTGACTCCACAACTGGCTGCGAATTATTAAGTATGATGGATGCATCTCAAGGGTACCATCAAATTCCCTTAGCGCCCGAGGACCAAAGTAAAGTGAGCTTCCTCACGAGCAAGGGGACGTATTATGTCGTCATGCTCTTTGGACTCAAGAATGCGGGAGCAACTTACCAAAGGTTAATGGATCGCATGTTAAAATATCAAATTGGACGGAATGTGGAAGTGTATGTTGACGACATCTTGGTGAAGAGAAAATCTTGGACTTCACATTCGGACGACTTAAGGGAGACGTTTAAAACCCTTAGAACATTCGGAATGAAGTTGAACCCGAGCAAGTATGCCTTTGGAGTGAAGGCGGGATGATTCCTGGGGTATGTCGTCATGGAGTGAGGGATTGAAGTAAATAAAGACAAGGTGAAAGCCATACTCGACATGGCCCCGCCGAGGAACATAAGAGAAGTGCAAGTCCTGACAGGAAGAATCGCAGGACTAAGCAGGTTCATTACTCGAGCGCCGAGAAAAGCTTTCCTTTTTTCAAATTGCTCAAGGGAAAAAAGACTTTCTGATGGAGTGACGAGGCACAAGTGACATTTGAAAAGCTGAAGGAATTTCTGAGCGAGATTTTCCTCCTAACAAAGCCGGAGCCTTGTGACGAGCTGGTGCTATACATCTCAGTGGGAGAAATCTCTTTGAGTTCAGTGTTACTACGAGAAGAGAGAGGTGCCCAACAGCCGATCTATTATACCAGTCGGGTACTCCAAGGCACAAAAACAAGATACTCTGAAGTCAAAAAAGCCGCCTTGACACTGGTGCTAACAGCTAGAAAGTTGAGACCATATTTCTTGAATCATACAATAATCATGAGGACAAATTTTCAACTTGGAGAAATGTTGGGTCGACCTACTGTCTCAAATCGACTTGTGAAGTGGGCAATCGAGTTGAGTGAATATTCCATCAAGTATTAGCCCAGACGAGCCATAAAGGCCATAGCCTTGGCTGATTTCATCCAGGAGTGCACTAAAGGAGAAGAGAAAAAATGGATAATGCATGTCGATGGGTCCTCTGCGGCAAAAGGATCTGGGCTGGGAGTTGCCCTCATATCTCCCGAAGGCGAGCAGCTCGACTTTTCCATCGGGATGGGGTTCAATGCCTGAAATAATGAAGCAGAGTACGAAGCACTAATCAAAGGAATTCAACTCGCAATCGGAGGCGGAGCAACAAAGATCATGGCACATTCCGACTCAAAACTAGTTGTCGGGCAAGTATTGGGAAATTGCGAGATTAAGAAAGATCGAATGCTGAAGTATGTCGAGGAAATCCAAAGCCTTGTGCAAGGATTGGAGAAATTTGAGCTAACACAAGTCCCGCGAGAGAAAAATAAGCGAGTCAATTGGCTCGCAAGAATCGTGAGTTCAAATGAAGGGAAGATGGGAGATCGCATTACCACTATGCACTTAAAAGGGAGTGTTCTGGATGAGACGATGGAGGTCAATGAGAATGACGATTGGAGGAAACCAATTCACAAACTTTTACAAGGACAAGTACCTGAAGGAGACAAGCATGAGGTGGAAAAAGTTGCCCGATATTTGAGCAAATACTTTGAAGTTGAGGGGATCCTGTATAAGAAGTCGATGGTCGGGCCCCACCTGCCATGTGTTTCTGAAGAGGGAGGAAGCTATGTCCTAAAAGAAATTCATGAAGGGTGTTGCAGAGCGCACGCAGGGTCCCGATCTTTGGTAGGCAAGGCTCTGCAAGCAGGCTATTACTGGCAAAAACTTCGAAAAATGGCCAAACAGTTAATACAAGAATGCGAGAGATGCTAGCGTCATGGTAAAATTCCTCATATCCCGGCTGAAACCATAACGACGATCAACTACCCGATCCCTTTTGCTCAATGGGGAATCAACTTGGTGGGCTCATTGCCAATGGGAACAGGACAAAGGAAGTTCTTAGTAGTCGTTGTCGACTACTTTAGCAAGTGGGTCGAGGCAAAACCCTTGGCAAAAATCACCGAAGAAAAAATGATACAATTTTTGTTCAACAATGTCTGCCGTCGATTTTTAATTCCAAAGGTGTTGATTTCAAATAATGGTACACAATTCCATGGAAAACTGATTCAGACATGGTGCCTCAACATGGGGACCAAGCAACGATTTGCCTCAGTTGCACATCCACAAGCAAACGGCCAAGTTGAAGTAATAAACAACACCATTCTCCAAGGGTTGAAGAAACGATTGGAGAAGGCGTCGGGAGCTTGGGTTGACGAGCTGAAAATCGTCCTATGGGCTCATAGGACTACTCCAAGAAGCTCAACGGGCCAGTCTCCATTCCACATGGTTTACGGAATGGATGCACTCTTGCCCGTCGAAGTCGGCTTAAACTCTCACAAATCAACATTCTACAAGGAAATAAAAACGAAGAGATGGTTGAGGAAGCCCTCGACCTGATCGAAGAAGGACGAGAAGAGGCCTGGGTGTGATCCGTTGAATATAAGCAGAAGATGCGTGCAGCTTTTGATAAGAAAGTCCTCAAGCGAGCCGACGCCCTCAAGCATGTCGGGATCACGTGATCCACCTCAAACATTTCTATGCTTAAGGCAACATTTCAAACTCTTTTTTATCCTGAACAATGTTCAAATCGAATTCAGTAATGAAATGAACTGCAAGTTTATGCTTCAATTATGTCTTTTACATTTCTATGTCGACCTTATTATGATTACTTGAAAAATCGAATTTTTCAAAACAACTATGAAGCTGGCTCACTCCAACAACAACGAAGTCGGTTAACAAACAACTACGAAGTTGTATTCTCGAGTAGAATTTTGATAAGGCTACGAAGCCTACGACTACGAAGTCGATTAACGAACACCTACGAAGTTGTATTCTCGAGTAGAATCTTGATAAGGCTAAGAAGCCTACGACTACAAAGTCGATTAACGAACAACTACGAAGTTGTATTCCCGAATAGAATCTCGACAAGGCTATGACGCTTACGACAAAGAAGTCGATTAACGAACAACTACGAAGTTGTATTCTCGAGTAGAATCTCGATAAGGCTACAAAGCATACGACTACGAAGTCGAATAACGAACAACTACGAAGTTGTATTCTCGAATAGAATCTCGACAAGGCTATAAAGCCTATGACTACAAAGTCGATTAACGAACAACTACGAAGTTGTATTCTCGAGTAGAATCTCGATAAGGCTACGAAACCTACAACTACGAAGTCGATTAACGAACAACTACGAAGTTGTATTTTTGAGTAGAATCTCGATAAGGCGACGATGCCTACGACTGCGAAGTCGATTAACAAACAACTACGAAGTTGTATTCTCGCGAAGAATCTCGATAAGGCTACGAAGCCTACGACTACGAAGTCGATTAACAAACAACTACAAAGTTGTATTCTCGAGTAGAATCTCGACAAGGCTATGAAGCCTACGACTACAAAGTCGTTTAACGAAAAACTACGAAGTTGTATTCTCGAGTAGAATCTCAACAAGGCTACGAAGCCTACGACTACGGAGTCGATTAACGAACAACTATGAAGTTGTATTCTCGAGTAGAAACTCGATAAGTCTACGAAACCTACGACTACGAAGTCGACTAAACGACTACGAAGTTGTATTCTCGAGTAGAATCTCGATAGGACTATCAGCTACGAAGCTGCTCTAAATAGTTGCTCGACTTCGACCAGCTCGCAAGCCAGGTTGGGAGAAGACGAGTTGAAAAACTTACATTTATCAGCTACGAAGCTGCTAAAATCGTTGCTCGACTCCGACCAACTCGCAAGCCGGGTTGGGAGAAGAGGTGTTGAAAAACTTACTTTTATCAGCTACGAAGCTGCTAAAATCATTGCTCGACTTCGACCAGCTCGCAAGCCAGGTTGGGAGAAAACAAGTTGAAAAACTTACGTTTATCAGCTACAAAGCTGCTAAAATCATTGCTCGACTTCAACCAGCTCGCAAGCCAGGTTGGGAAAAGAGGAGTTGAAAAACTTATGTTTATCAGCTACGAAGCTGCTGAAATCGTTACTCGACTTCGACCAGCTCGCATGCCAGGTTGGGAGAAGACGAGTTGAAAAACTTACGTTTATCAACTACGAAGCTGCTAAAATCGTTGCTCAACTTCGAACAGCTTGCAAGCCAGGTTGGGAGAAGACATATAAGACGAGTTGAAAAACTTAAAAAATTCAACGCAACTAGACATTCATAATAACTAAGGACAATCGAAGGAAAAATCGGAAGCATAAGTAGCCGAGATAATAGAAAGAAAGATTGCATTAACAAAAGTCGGGTACATGATAGGTCGTCCCAACCCATTACAAAACAACCCAAAAAAGGTCGAGACTAAAAAAACAAAAAAACACAAGCAACATAACCATTTCAAGGAAAGTAAATATTTTTTTTTTTAGCGTCGGCGGTCGACCTCTCGTCAACATTTTCATCCCCGTCACCGACCGACTCGGTGTCCGCACCTCCATCCTCCCCGATCGGCTCAGTGCCCGCGCGCCCATCCTCTACGACCGACTTCGTGCCTGGGCGCTCAACCTCGATCTCCTCGTCCAGGGTCTCCTCGTCTTCTTCGTGATTGGCTCCACTTGCCCCGACTAATTCAGTCGGACCAGACAAGTGAGTGGGGGGAACCTCAAGCTGAGCGCTCAACTTAGCTTTTCAGATCGCCCGAGCCTCGAGACCGCTCCACCAGGGATATTCGTCAGGAAGAGACCGGTCTCCCTAATAGCTGTCCGGCAGAGGAAGAGGTCGCTTGAGGGCCTCACGGTCGACCTTCCCCTCCAAAGCAGTGCCCTTCACAACCGACTCCGATGCGTCGAACGTGAAGTAGAAGTACTTGAGGGTTGCAGGGCACACTTTCTCGATGAAGGCAGTGGAGTTGCAAAACGCCCCGACGACCTCCTTACGATAGGCCTCGAGGAAGATGGACCCCATGGGAGATTTGAGAAAAGACTTACGTCCCTCCTCCTTCCCAATCTCTCTTTCGGCCACGTTGTCCTCGACAGCCTTGGCAAGGTCGACGCGCAGCCATTCGACTCTAGAGAGGGAGGCAGCCTTCTCGGATTTGAGCTTCGTGATTATAGCATTGGCTGCCGCGAGGTTGTCGTCCTTTTTCTCGAGCTCACGGACGGCGTCTTCATATTTCTTCTTGTAAGCATGGACGCTGGAATCGGGAGAGTTGGATTCTTCGAGAAGAGTAGCCATCACGTACGCCATGAATTAAAAAGAAAACCAAGAGAAGAACAAGGTTAAGGTAAAGACGAGAATGAGAAAAGTAAATCGACTAGAGCAAAAGTCGAGGACAATTACCCGGGAAAAGCACAAAAGAGCACGGCCGACACGATCAAAGGGGTCACGGTCGGCACGAGCCTTATCGACAGCAGGGATGACAGAGTCGAGGTACTTGGCAATATCGTGAGGATGGGGATGATCCCAGAGTCAGGAATGCCTCTCGAGGGTCACTGTCTCGAGGGCGCCAGGAGAGCTAGGAGCCTCAATCGACTTCCTATTATCCCGAATCTTATGGCGTTTGAGCGAGTCGGGCACCGGCACAAAGTCGCCCTCGTCTTGGGCCCTCTTTCAGGACTTCAAACTCGAGGCTTTCTGCGGCAGAATAGTAGAGGGGATGGTCACCTTCGACTTCTTAGCAGCCGTCATCTCGACCGCCGCCTTCTTCAACCCAGACCCATAACCATCATCGGTCCTTGCAGGGGGAACGATTGCTCAGCGGGTTTTTCACCACCCTTTGTTTTCTTAGTCTCGAAGCGTTGCAAAGCCTTAACTGGAGCACAAGGAGAAAATAACCAATTAAAAAGAAATCGTTACGATAATTGCCGTTGCGATATAGCTTACAAATAATAAAGAAAAGTAAGAGATGCTTGAATGAACGAAACAAATGAGCTTACTAGGATCGTCGACCCGAGGGGCATCCTCGTCAATCCAAAGACCCACATGATTAAGGAGACCGCTATCCTTAACCAACAAACTAGCACTCCACTTAAACTTATTCAGATCATCTAACATAGCCTGAAATTAACTCGACTGAGGGCGTCTATGATCTTGTTTGACTTTCGAGGTAATCCAGATATTGGAGAAGGGGTACTGACCGGGAGCAGGACGAACGTAGAAATATTTGGTTTTCCATTCGGTAACATTCGAGGAAAGATCCTCGAGGAAAGAAACATCAGAACGACGACCCAAACATTGGGCGTCCTTTATAAAGCGATAGCTATAACAATAGAAAAGGAACTCGGGCAAGAAGCGACCAAACTTTATTTTAGAAATTATGATAAAAGCTACCATAATGCGAATGGCATTAGGAGAAAATTGGTTTATGGGTACACTATACATGTTGTTGTTATCATCCGACCCGGTAATCCGAGATTATTCACCCGAAATCACGTGTTAGAAGGATCGTTATTAGCACCGACCTGAACCCTGATCATCCCGGTTTATCTTCCGAACCGAGCTCTGACCGACATGAAGAAAATCGACTTGTTCTATAGAAACCGAAGTCACTACGAACCGAGGCCGCCATCCCCAAAGCAGGTGACAAGGCGCATACACGACGCATCTTCACACCATAAGAAATCTCATTATTTACGTGGATCCCTCTCACATGGCCGCCCACCAAAAAGCCACTTTACGAAAATACTACCGTACGCCTCGAGATGCGAGCTCAAAAAAGATACTATAAATAGAAGATTTTCATACTTGTACGAGGATCGCTCTCAAAAAACATTCAATAGATATAAAAAAGAGCCCAACACCTTTCACCTCGGTTCACCTCAGACCGGGGCCATTGCTTGTGTTTTTAATGCATTTTTTACGTCTAAACACTCTCAAACACTCGACAAATCACACACACAAAATTGTTGTTAACAATCGTACAACAACAGTTTGGCGCTAGAGGAAGGGCCTCATAAGATATTTGAGGTTAATCATCGATCTGTCGTTTATCAGCTGTGCTATCTGCGGTACTAATGTCACACTCAGATCATCGTGGTCATACCTCGCGAGACGGCCATAGTCGAAGCGCCGCTCAATCCGTCGAACGTCGTATGACGGTAGCCAACGTGTCGGATTATACTGCTCTGTTCCAAAATCTAGAATTTGCGCGTGGGTTTGCCACCTTAATGGCTCAAACTGCACCCGGAATGTCGACGACAATTCCCGGACAATCCATCATCCCTATGACCCCAGCAAATCCGCAAATCCAACCGGCGCGACGGGGCAGCGATGGGGCCACCTCACATGCGACATCTCAACCACAAATTCATATGTCTCAACCGCATAGAGCGAGAATCCCTCGCCAAAAGGAAGCTACACGTACTCCTCTGGTGATTCCCCGCGAAGAGACTGCCGAAAGCCAATCTGGGCAATCTCAGCGTTCTCTACCGCCTACGCAGCCTCGAGTCTATTCCAATCCGGTACGAGCAGATTTTCGTCAACAGATAGAAAGAAATCGGTCAACCCGGCAAGAATCATCTGAACTAGAAGCCCTACGACGGAGAATCGTCGAATTGAAGAGTCGGCAAAGAGTGCAGGAGGATCATCCTCGGCTGGCATCCACCTCGGCGCAAGTATATTTGGAAGTCGATTCTCTTTTGATACCCGAGCTCACCTCGGAACCTGTGCCCAGAAAGGTTAAAGTCCCTCAAATCGGGCTCTACGACGGGACGTCGGATCCCGACTCCCGCCTCAATCATTACACTTCATGGATGGATTTACATGGAGCCTCAGATGCACTTCGGTGTCGTATGTTTTCTCTCACTCTGGGACCCCGAGCTAAAAAATGGTACCACTCTCTACCCCCTCATTCTATTTGGAAATGGCAATAGTTGAGCTCGGCTTTCCGATCCCATTTCATCGGGGCTCAAGTTTGTTTAGTTCCGAAAGAATCTCTTGCTAACATAACCCAGAAGGATGATGAAAGCGTTAAGATTACATTGCTCTATTTAATGACCGAGTTCAAAACATGGAGTCGTGCCATCCTGAAACCTTGCTTGTCATGGAAAATGCCGGATTGAAACCAAATTCCATTTTCCGCTGGACGTTATGCCAGAATAAGCCGAAAACCTTCCAGGAAATCCTTGCTCGAGCTCAACACCACATAATTTCTGAGGAAGCGATGTCGGTTCCCGATTTCAATTTCAATCCAAAATCATCTAAGTCAGCAACCAACGATAAGAAGAAAAATAAGTCTTTTGCCGAGAAACAAAACAAGCCTCAATTCTGAGGTTACCCCCAAGGAGACGCTAATGACCCTTAAATTAGAGCAGCCCAGAAGCAGTACGCCAATGATGTGAAATCGGGATACCAAACTGTATATTCTGCAGGGGCCGCTACAATTTACGAAGAGATCAAGGGAAATGGCATTTTGCCTGAACTGAAACCATTTCGTATGCCTGAGGATAAGTTGGATAAATCGCGATATTGCGACTGTCATAAATCACCAGGACATAATACCAATGAGTTCTTGAGCTTGTTAGTCGCTTTATTACGCTTAATCGGTCATCCACAACTCAGACAGTTCTATTGTAACACCGATGTTCAGAAACAAGGGCCAGGAGGTCAAATCGAGCCCTATGATGATGACGAGGATAAAGACCGAGGTTCCATGCCGAAACAAATCCAACAAGGAGAAAAAGAAGTATTCACGTTCACCTCGGATGTGTTTAATGCTGACACAGTTGAAAACCCTCGAAAAATAAAAAGGACCCGCTCCCCGAGCCCAATGCAAATCACCGTTCACCGAGTTAAACACCAATAATTTGAGAATCGTATCATCTCGTCGTCAAATTAAAGCCTACGCTCGACAAGCCAACAATTCGGGTAAGCAAGTTTTTACTACCGATTTATGAGATGTGATTAATGCCCGGAATTGTCCCATCACTTTCAATATGGAGGACGCAAATCACTTTGCACATCCACATTCCGACGCCCTTGTCATTACTATTCCGATATGTGGGATTCCAGTGCACCGCGTTATAGTTGATACTGGGGCTTACTCAAGCATCTTGATGTTGAAAGCCTTTGATAAAATGGGCCTTGACCCCGACCGACATTCGACCTTGCAATGATCAGATACAGGGATTTAATGAAAGTATTTCCCAACCCATTGGCGAGATTACTCTGCCCGTCCGATTCGTCACGTCCGAACATGTCACGAAACTTTTCATGGAAACCTTCAAAATCCTCGACATCAACAACGAATATAATGCCATCATTGGAAGGATCGCTTTTTATAGACTTCGAGCCGCCGTTTCTATTTTCTATTACGCGCTCAAATTCCCCACGACGCGTGGAGAAGGTACTTATTACGGTGATCAACAGGAAGCTCAAGAGTTCATCACTTTCATACCATCCACCGGCGTCCATTCGGCCACTTCGGTCGGCAAAGAAAATTTCCAGCCATCGACGGCCTCAGAAAATGTGACTTTCGAGGTCCTAACTCCTGAAGCCGAAGTCCCACTCACCTCGGATCCCTTAATGGAGGACCGAGGAAGACGACCTGGAAAGGAACCAGTACGAGAAGAAGACGAGTTAGATACCCAAACTCAGTTCAAGGAAAAAGGCCGAAGTGATCGAGCCGAACCCGGAGAAGAAGTGGAGTTGATCTACATCGACGAACCGGCATACCAAAAGTCATTACATATTGGAAGTCATCTCCAAGAACCCATTCGATCCGAACTTGTTTCATTTCTCAAAAATAATCCCGACTGTAGTGCCCCATTTGTTCAGGAATATTTTCAGAATATTAGTTATTTTATTTTATCTGAGATTATTTAATTCGTGCTCGGTTGGTGTTATATTTGATTATGTGATACTAATTGCCTAATTGCTTCAGTGTATTAATATTATTAAATCGAGCCAAATTATTTATCCTTTTAACCGGATCATCGACGTCGAGCATAACCGGGATTTTTCAATCGAACCGCCTGAACCAACCGTTGGTTTATTTCTTATACATGCTAGCATGATGTTTGAATTTGAAGAATTAATTGCTATCTTTTATCTCCTCATCATTAGCCATTAATTTTAAATTCAAGACTTTGACTAATTAATTTGAATTGATTGGTCCCTTAATTATCCACTCTCTCTCCATTTTAAACTCTCTCTCCATTAATCTCTCTCCCACGATTTTAGTAATAGCAGATTTTCCTCCTCTTATTCGCTACTCATCACCTCCATCGACCCTCACCTCTTCTTTCCATATCGCCGGAATCCCGCTGCCGCGCACGTCACCCCGCCATCGCACATCAGTCGCGAAGAAGCAGCAGCCCAATCGTGAGCCACCGAAAATACACGCATGACCACCCACCGCGGAGGCCATCGGGCGAAAGTCTCACTCGGGTCGCCTGAACCTTCTACTGCCATTCACGCTGTCTGGCGCGCGACATCCTCTGACATGTGCCTGCTGCAACCGACCATATCCCTTATGTTCCTCCCAATAATATCGCCAAGCTTCAGTCGCTAATCACCATAACAGCACGACGCCGCTGCACCAGTTTCCTCTCTACCGCCGGCGAACCAGCAGCGGCCCTACACCACCACAACGGCTCCGTCAATATCGCCCTTGTCGCTGCCCGCGATCTTGTAGACGCCGTAGTTCGCTCAGGCCGCAACCATCTTCCATCGTGGTTCTAGTTTGAGCCACCTGATCGTTCTGACCCCTTTGAACTCTTCATTTCCGTGACCGCCTTTCCGATACCGAGCCGATCAGGTTGCCGGCATTGAACCGCAGCTGCCATATATTGCAAGTACTGTACCGGATACAACACGGACCGAGGCCGAGCGTGAGCTGCCCAAGGTTCGTGGGTTTTATCGTCCAGGTCCTATTTTAAGGGCTGAATCGCCTCTCTTTGTATTGGTACGGGACCTCATAGCCGAGATGCATTCTAATAGTTTGAGTGTCGAGTCGAGCTCGGAGGTCTTCAGCCTCGAAGGCTTCATGTCGGATATAGATCGGGAGAAAAAAAAGGAGTTTGTGGATGACCTCATAGCCAGGATGCATTCTAATAGTTTGAGTGCCGAGTCGAGCTCGGAGGTCTTTGGCCTCGAAGGCTTCATGTCTGATATAGATCGGGAGAAAAAAAAAGGAGTTTGTGGATCTCAAACCCTCTCGGCCAAACAACGTTAGGAGATGTGTTCAAGAAGTGTACGATTTGTGGTACACCTTGTATAAAGGGAAAAACCCCATTCTCGATCACGAAGACGGTGTAGACAAGCTTGTTCAAATCCTTCCCCCACCGTGGAAGAGTGTGGTCATAGGAATGCGCGATGAACACTGGAGGAGGAAACTGGTCGTTTTTCTGGTTCACCCCCCCATAAACATGTTTGAAGTGGTCGCTCGCCTTGGCAGAAAATGGGAGCGTAAGGAGGTACCATTGGAAACGGACTTCGAATCGTACCCTTCCACTGAGAGCACCGTATCCAGCCCTAACCCCGTCTCCTCCTCAGCGGAGTACGGTAATAGGTGGGTTTCTTAGGTAATTGTTCGACTATATGCGTATTTTCGATTATATGCTTGGGTTGATATAGTTATATGTTGAGTTGAGACATTATTTGGATATAAATGTAATGGATCCTTAGGGTTTAATGTGAAACCCTTACGATCTGTTATTAACTGACCGCGCGTCGCAATGCGGCAAAATTAAAATTTATATTTTTCCTTAACCAACCTCTACTAACTAGTAGTAGTGGCAAGTAAGGGTCGAACCCACAGGGAGTGTTAATCAAATTGTGAATTTCTCGTATTAATTGAAACTAAGAAAGCAATAAATGGGGGGATTGGATTAATAACTAATCTATCTAAGAATGAAATCTAAACAATGAAATAAAAATAAAATAAAATAAATAAGAGAAAATCTGGTTTACGGTTCCGTCTACATCCTCGATCGACTCGTCTAATCAACTTTGGTATCAAATTTTGCTATCTTATGGAATTACTAGCCCTAGGTAACGACACGGTCTGTTACCCGAATTTTTCCTTATTTTTAATCTAACTGCGAGACGCTCTACGATTAAATCTGACCTCTTGAACAGTCTAGGAAACGCTTCCTAAATTTAATTCAATTAGCCGCTTTACGATTTAGAAAAATAGGCTAGACTAAGTAGTGAACTCAACCGCGTTCGTTCACTTAAATAGGCCGTGTTATCCCCGGTAGTTACCATCTTCCGGATACCACTTGCAAATTAAACACATCAACAATTACGGATTGAAGGCCTAATTCAGGTGTAGATATGTAAAGCCTAATCTAGGTGATCAAGCTAAATAAGACTCAACACATCATGGTTAATTATTCAAAATAACACAAGCAATTCCAGAAAGATACTTCAATAATTAACCACGTAAATTAATCAAACATCATCAAGTCGTAGGGTTCGACATCCCCGGAACTAGAATAAAATCTACTCTAACATATTAATAAAAAGAAAAGATAAATAAAAGAGAGAGATTAATTATCTCCCTCGTGTACGGGCGCGGCCTCCCTCCGCTTTTGGTCGGCTTCCTCGTATCTGTCCATGCGTCTCTGTTTCCTCTAATTTCCCTGGCTGCGTGAATGATAAGGGTTGCGTGCGTAAAATAATTCTGTGCGTGGCTCGCAAATAAATATGCCCGTCAATATGTTATTTTCCTCCCTGGGCCTGCGGCTATTTATTCAATCCCAGCAAATAAATCAATAGGGCTTGCGTACATATTTTCTCTGTTCGGCTGCGTGGACTTCTCAATTAAATCCTCCCTGATTGTCATGGAAAATAATTGCCAACAACTCTTTTCCAAAATCCACTTTTTGCCCAAAACGTTTAGCTTATATATTTCTTTATGAATACCATGCACCTTGGGCCTCAACTCAATACATTCGTGGGCCAAATTGACGGTTATTGGGAAGACCTGATAATTGATCACGTGAATTTCTGTCCAATGCTTCGCATCCACAAACATACTCCAAACTACTGAAAGATAATACATAAAACGCCAAATCAAATAAATCCATCCAAATAATAAATAAGTCGAAAAAATATATAAGTGCGATAAAATTAAGCGTATAAAGATACGCTAATAAATATATAAAATACATACTTTTTTCGACCAATCAAATCTCCCCAAACTTAAACCGTTGCTTGTCCTCAAGCAACTTAGAAATATAAGCACATAGATGGACAAAAAAACAAGTACGTGGAACTTTACTCAGGGCCTCACAATCCTCACATAAGTGCATAGTTCAAACAACTCAAATTAATTTATTCGGACTTAAGACGAATTTATTCTAAGAACACAAACACATCAAGTATCAATCCAAGTGACCACCATAGTTTATCAATCTTTACAACGAATGCACCGATCAATGCAACTAATGACACTCATCTCTTTGCTAACAAGTCTAGTTTCTTTCCATTTCTCGTCAAAGTCTAAATGCCTCATTCTCCAAACTCTTTTTTTTCTCTCTTTTTTTCTTTTTTTTCGAAGTAGGGAACAACAGCTCCG
>CACSLK010008833.1:3428289-3439422 GCA_902706635.1 Striga hermonthica
CTCATGTCATCATCGCAAAATTCCACGTAAATGCAATCTCACGCACACACAAGACTAACATATATCATGCAATTAATCTAAGACTCAAACTCTAAGGGGCAAAAATATAATTACATAATAAATCATGAATGTTCACCAAGAAACCACCTCCCCAAACTTAGAGTTTGCATATATCATCGACACCATTAAATACAAAAGAGCAAAAATAGAGGTAAAAGAAACGAGTTCACCTTAGTAAAGGCAGAGGAAGTCACCGAACCACGCACACCATTGGGTTGCCTCCCAACAAGTGCCTCTTCTTATTGTCGTTGGCCCGACTCATTGCTCCCTTTCATCAAAGGATCCATGGCGACTTTCGTGGTGGCCTTAAGGGGGCCACACAACGCACCACACAATGCTTGACGACATCCCTTCTTTCCAGTATTGGATGTTTCACTGGATGTTTCCTCCATGATGTTAATTCCTCAAGAATATGTAGCAGCCTGTGATCAATCACGATCATCATCTCATTAAACTCCTATTTACACCTTTCGTTCTACTCGATCGTCTCAAGAGAAGGTATATCAAGGCTCAAGACATGCTTCAGTGCATCCTTGCTCAGTACCCACTTCATACTGGAACAGATAAGACAAGGTTCAGTTTCTATCGGCACAAGAGCGCGGAGAGCGGTACGCCTTTTGGCTCCAGCAGGTCGAGTACTGGGTCCAGCAAGTCGAGTACGGGCTACCCCAGTACGCTGCTGCTTCGACTCTGCTTTCTCTATATTCGTGATTTTTTCGTTCTCCAGTTCGTATGTGCATTCTTCAGGCTCTTCAGGGTCCTTGCTGCACGAATGGGTGACGCTCGAACTCATTGGAATCGTTTCGATCCGACACACTAGTCGGTCCATTTGTTCCGCCAATTGGCTCATTTGGCCTTGCAAATTCCTTATGCGCATCCCTTGGCTCTCGAGGCTCGTCTAAACAATTTTGCTGAAAGTTAAGGGTGTTAGCCGTCAACTCTATAATCATATCTTCAAGAGACGGACCATGATCTCTTTCAATTAATGGCTCGCAGTACTCTTGCCGAAATTTCAACGAGTTCAACCCCATTGCCTCTACCATATCCTCCACAGACGGGCTGGGATCAATTTGTGGCTCGGAGTACCCATAGAAAGAGTTAGAGTGCTCTCTCAAGTGGTATCCATACTCATCGGTTTAGAAGTAGTCTTGCTCGTTCCATTGCCAACCACTAGGTCCTCTTACGTCTCGATCTCCAATCCACGGGCTTCGCATCTCCCTCTCATATTGGTAAGGTGTCTGGTGGGTATAAAAATCGTGATAATAGGCTGCCATCTCGAAAAATTGCGCCAAGCTCGATCAAAATCGCCCAAAGACAAGTTATTCTCGCGAGTATGGGGGTCTGTCCAGCAGTATGGGGGCGCCCAGTATTATGCAAGAAAAATAAAAACAAAGAAAAATAGAGGGGTAAAAGATGATAAAAATAAAATCCTAAAAAAATAATAATAATTCAGTTAGTACTTAAAAATCACAATTCAATAACACTACTCCCCGACAACGGCGCCAAAATTTGACCGCGCGTCGCGACGCGGCAAAATTAAAATTTATATTTTTCCTTAGCCAACCTCTACTAACTAGTAGTAGTGGCAAGTAAGGGTCGAACCCACATGGAATGTGAATCAATTTGTGAATTTCTCGTATTAATTGAAACTAAGAAAGCAATAAGTGTGGGGATTGGATTAATAACTAATCTATCTAAGAATGAAATCTAAACAATGAAAATAAAAATAAAATAAAAAAATAAGAGAAAATCTAGTTCACGGTTCCGTCTACACCCTCGACCGACTCGTCTAATCAACTTTGGTATCAAATTTGGCTATCTTATGGAATTACTAGCCCTAGGTAACGACACGGTCTATTACCCGAATTTTTCCTTATTTTTAATCTAATCGCGTGACGCTCTACGATTAAATTTGACCTCTTGAACAGTCTAGGAAACGCTTCCTAAATTTAATTCAATTAGCCGCTTTACGATTTAGAAAAATAGGCTAGACTAAGTAGTGAACTCAACCGCGTTCGTTCACTTAAATAGGCCGTGTTATCCCCGGTAGTTACCATCTTCCGGATACCACTTGCGAATTAAACACATCAACAATTACGGTGTAACACCCCACTTTGATTTTACAGAAATTCCGGACTATCCAAAAATCAGTAGTCAATTTTCAAAATAATTTTCAAAATTCAATGGGTGTTAAACAACATTTTTCATAACCCAAGTCTTATCTGGGCTCACGAGGATTCATTACCCGATTTTCACAAATGGTTTTCGTTAACCAAAACACATCACGAGACATAATTCTCAACATGAATATATAACCAAACCATAATACCCAACATCCGAGTTCCACAAGTTTCCAAAAACAAGCAAGTCATAAGTTCTGGAAAATGGGTTCATAAAGCCTTATTTAAACATTTAATCAAGGAATCCCCATTTCTGAAAACACCACATACAATTTTTTAAAACTTAATCCGGGCAGCGTCTTTAAAATCGACATAACTATCAGCACAAAATTCATATGGACATGATTTCAATTTTAAATTAAGCCTAAGGCATGAATCTAAAATTTTTATTTAGAACACATAAGCATATAAAGTTATTAAGATGATTTAAAATCAGTTAATGTCAGATTTCTGTCCAAGTACATAACTCTATCTCATGCATGTACCTTCATAAGAACACAACTCAAGCTGTAGAGTACATATCAACATGAAATTTATCTCATTTTAAAGATAAGAAACATACCTATAACTTTTGTGAAGAGTATAAGTTTATACGAGCACATTATGACACCATAAATAGGCCAAACATTAGATAATCACATGCTGTCGGGTATTAGAAAAACTGCTTGCGCCAGAATTTTCAAAAAATCATAACTTATTCGATATAGCTCAGAATTATGAAAGATATAGACAACTGAACAAACTATATTTCATCTGAAGGCATCAACCTTTCCAGGTATTGGAAAATATGTCAAAAACAGCAAATCAGAAGGAACCACTGCTTCAACAATGAATACCAAAAACTGAACGCGCACTCGTCGTATATCGGCTATAACTTTAAGAACAAAAATGATAATCACGCGATTCTTACTCGAAATGAAACCTATGGAACTGAACTACATTTCTTCAGAAGAAAGTGAACACATGAAATCGAGATTCAGAGGTCAAAAACTGCCTCGAACAGAAGTCAAACACAGCTTAAAAATAGGTTTTTCAAATTTGTTTCGATCAATGATTCGATAGCACGTATGATATATATATCTATCATGCGATATATGAGAACGACCGTAATAACGAGAGAATTCGAATAAGTTACCCGACTTCAGGAAACTATAAGTTATCGAACGGGAAACGGGCCAAACAACGGGTCAGATGAACGGCTTCGAATCTCGACGGCAAACCTTCGACGGTCGGGTGTCGGGGCTGCTCGCGAACGGGCTCGACGGATGGCTATTGCTTACGAACAGCTTTCTTGACTCCTTCGGACGGATAGAGGGTTGCTAGAGAACGCAAGAGGACGTCGCTTTCAGGCTCGGCCGAACGTCGGGATCTTCGAACGGCTGCCGGAGGTTGTTGTGCTTCCCGTCATTAATGGTGGACGGAGCTTGCTGCGGTGGTGCTGCGCCATTACTGATTTGCGATGATGGTTGACGAGAGGCTGTGGTCTCAGGTCACGAGTACAATGCCGGTGGTTCACGGCGGGGCTGCGTGCTTGCGGTTAACGCGCGGTGGCGGGGTGATGAAGCGCGTAGCAACGATGGCGTGAGGTGGGTGGCTGCGGCAAATTCCGGCGACAAGAGTGAGTTTAATCCGGTGAAATCATGAGAGAGGGGGAAAGAAAAAAGAAATGAAGAGGAACGCTGGTTTATTGCGAGAAAGAAGGATGAAAAATATGATATATGGAACATGGGAGAGAGAGAGAGAGGTTAATGAGTGATTTATTCTTCTTTATAGCTAATTAAAAGAATCGTAACCTCCCTTTAAAATCTGATTTATGAATATAAATGAGGGAATAAGAATTTAACTTGGGGGTTTCAATATTTTGAAATCAAAATTAAATCCTTGTCATGCATGAAATGGAAGAATCAGGTAGGAGGAACCCGTTTGGGGCCATGCGGTGCGGGTTGGCGGGATCATGGTGGCCAGGTTTCTTGGAGCATGGGATCGGATTTAGCAATAATAATACACTAAGGAAATTAGGAAGTTACTATCACATAATCACTTATACCACCAAACGAGCACGAACTAAATAATATCGGATAAAATAAAATAAATAATATTCTCAAAATAATCCTGAACAAATGGAGCGTTACATACGGATTGAAGGCCTAATTCAGGTGTAGATATGTAAAGCCTAATCTAGGTGATCAAGTTAAATAAGACTCAACACATCATGATTAATTATTCAAAATAACACAAGCAATTCCAAAAAGATACTTCAATAATTAACCACGTAAATTAATCAAACATCATCAAGTCGTAGGGTTCAACATCCCCGGAACTAGAATAAAATATACTCTAACATATTAATAAAAAGAAAAGATAAATAAAAGAAAGAGATTAATTATCTCCCTCGTGTACGGGCGCGGCCTCCCTCCGCTTTTGGTCGGCTTTCTCGTATCTGTCCGTGCGTCTCTGTTTCCTCTAATTTCCCTGGCTGCGTGAATGATAAGGGCTGCGTGCGTAAAATAATTCTGTGCGTGGCTCGCAAATAAATATGCCCGTCAATATGTTATTTCCTCCCTAGGCCTGCGGCTATTTATTCAATCCCAGCAAACAAATCAATAGGGCTTGCGTACATATTTTCTCTGTTCGGCTGCGTGGACTTCTCAATTAAATCCTCCCTGATTGTATTGGAAAATAATTGCCAACAACTCCTTTCCAAAATCCACTTTTAGCCCAAAACGTTTAGCTTATATATTTCTTTATGAATACCATGCACCTTGGGCCTCAACTCAATACATTCGTGGGCCAAATTGACAGTTATTGGGAAGACCTGATAATTGATCACGTGAATTTCCGTCCAATGCTTCGCATCCACAAACATACTCCAAAATACTGAAAGATAATACATAAAACGCCAAATCAAATAAATCCATCCAAATAATAAATAAGTCGAAAAAATATATAAGTGCGATAAAATTAAGCGTATAAAGATACGCTAATAAATATATAAAATACACACTTTTTTCCACCAATCATTAACTCGTGGTTGGCTCTTGGATTATGGAACATCGTTGTGTCTTGATCACAATGGCGTTGGCCTTGTGCATTTTGGACCTATACTTCTTGAGATGTGGGTTTTAGAAGTCGATGTCGTTCCTGAAATTTGTATAATGCATGACAAATCGTGTGGCTGTCTAATATACTGAATTGTCTATAAGTTGCTTCCCAGTTATTTGTTTATTTTAGGTTAAGTTTTCATTAATTTCTAGAGATCATATGCTAGGGCAAATGATTAATTATTCAAATCATGTTATATGCCGAAACTTATTTTAATTTTCATAATCACATGTTTATTGTTTATATTTGATAGTTTTATGTGTTGTCTTTAACATGATGTAGAACTTGTTACATAGTTGATCTTGAATTATTCATTTGCCTAGTCAATAAATCCATGCTCACTTATGTTGAGAATTTTTATGAATTTGTAAACTCTTAAGGTTTCATTTGTAAGGCTGAAACATGGTGAAATTCCTTTATTCACTGGGTTCTATTATGTGTCTTCCCATGCTTGATGTAGAGTCGAGTCAAATGTTCCATAAATCCACTAGAACTTTCCACGAGCCACTTAGTCGACGAGTTTCGACTAAGTTTGTGTGTTCGTTGGAATTGATTGTAATCGAGAGTCTATCTTGATTTCGTGTAGGTGTTTTTGAGGTGTTGACCTCATCACTTACTCAAGCCTGGCTTTCTGTTTGTCGTTGTCTCCAGGTGGGTTTTTAATTGTAAAATTTGCTATGCCTTAATTAATTGCTTTTGTTGTGGTATGGTCAAAGTGTGCATGTGAACCATGTAGCCTTCAATGTGAGCTATATTGGCCGTCGAACAGTTATCCCCGTAGCTATATAACGTATCTTTGGGTTGTCTCCTTTATTATTGTTGGAAGTCAGGGCGTGAGCCTTGGCTGGTGATCCTCGTACGTAAGGCCAAGGCGTGAGTTTTGGCATTCGGGGTAGATTATTGCTCCTGCTGGCCGGGCACTCGTTGTAAGGCCTTCGAAGAAGGCGTTCAGTATATAGCTCGGCAGTAGTCTATTGCTATAGGTGTGCACATGAGACTATTATTGATTATTGATAGGAGATGGAACAATTATTGATTCGTATACATGTTGCGACCATACCTTTATTGTTATTGATTATTGATATTAATTATTGCATAGCGGTGAGCACCTCGATTTTCCTATTGTGCTCATCCCCACCTGCTCTTCATGGATGTAGGTTATTTAAGCGGGCACGACGGAAGGGACGCGAGTGGTGGTCTTAAAATTTGATTAAACGCTTACGCCTTAAAAACTGAATTTGAATATTTTTGCAATATTGATTATTGTTTTTCACTAGTACTGGATTATTGAATGATTGATAGGGATTATTTCCCTAAGAATATTATTGGATTGGCATTATTGGCATATTAATATGGATTATGAGTATTGAGTATTGAGGATGTGTTTAATATTGATTATTGTTTTGAAAATGAGTAGCGCCTCAAATATTGTTTTTGAAATAAATTTTGAAAAAATTATTCTGATTTTTGAGAAATAAAAGTGGGGCGTTACACCGATGTCTTTGCATGGAAACACGAAGATATGAAAAGAATTGACCTCGGTGTTGCTAGCCACAAGCTAAATCTCGATCGTACCGTCAAACCCGTCGTTCAGAAACGAAGAAAGTTGGGGCCAGACTGTCAAAAGGCACTGGAGGAGGAAGTCAAAAAACTTATGGACAACAAGTTCATTAAAGAAGCCAAATATCCGACTTGGGTATCTAATCCCTTCCACGTAAAAAAGAGCAATGACTTGTGGCGATTGTGCATAGATTTCTCGGATTTGAATAAGGCGTGCCCGAAAGACAGTTATCCACTTCCTCACATTGATTACATGGTTGATGCCACCTCGGGCCACGAGCTGATGGGTTTCATGGACGCTTATTCGGGCTACAATCATATCCCCGTGGATCCCGAAGACTCAGAACACACTTCGTTCTATTCTGCCCGAGGTCTGTATTGTTATACCATGATTCCCTTCGGATTGAAAAACGTCGGAGCCACCTACCAACGTCTGGTCAATATGATGTTCGCCAATTTAATCGGTCACACCATGGAATTATACATGGACGACATGCTCGTCAAGTCGGTGAACGCCTCAGACCACGTAATGCATCTTCAAGAAATGTTTGACATTCTTCAATCATACACCATGGTCTTAAATCCCAAAAAATGCACCTTTGGTGTCGGATCCGGAAAGTTCCTCGGTTACATGGTCAGTCAACGAGGAATTGAAGCTAATCATGCCAAGATCAAAGCAATTCAAGATTTAACTCCACCGACCTCGGTCAAAGGCTTCCAGGCTCTAATCGACCGACTTGTCGCGCTTAATCGGTTCATCTCCAAGTCTACCGATCGCTGTAAACCATTTTTCGAAGCCATCAAGAAAGGAAAACGTTTTGAAAAGACCGAGGAATGTCAGAAAGCTCTCATCAGTATTAAAAAGACCCTCATATGCCCCCCGACGTTGCAAAAACCCTATCCGGAGAAGATGTTGTTTTTATACCTCGGAGTCAACGATACGGCGATCAGTGTCGTCCTGGTACGAGAAGAAGGGGTACAACAAGCACTTATCTATTACATCAGCAAGGCCCTACATGATGCTGAACTTCGCTATCCTCCTATGGAGAAGCTCGCTTTTGCACTTGTCATTACCGCTCGGAAACTACGACCTTATTTTCAAGAACACTCTATAACTGTTCGCACCTAGTATCCATTACGACAAATCTTGCATCTACCCGACACTTCAGGGCGGATGATAAAATGGGATGTGGAACTCGGTCAGTTCGATATCCACTATCAACCGAGGACCGCGATTAAGGCTCAAGTTTTATCCGACTTCATCGTTGAATTCACACCGGCTATAGAGGCACACAATGACAACCAACCACGGGTTCTCTACATCGATGGGTCTTTCACAGTAAAACAAGCAGGCGCGAGAACAGTTTTGGCCGATCCCGGAAACAGATTATTTTGCCATTCGGTCAAGTTTCTCTTTCCTGCCACCAACAATGAAGTTGAATATGAGGCTCTGCTGTCTGGACTGAACTTAGCCGAGTCGATGAACATCAAATGTCTGAAAGTGTTTTCCAACTCACAGCTCTTGGTAAACCAAATCCGCGGATCATACGAAGTCAAGGAACCTTGGCTGATACCATACTTATCCTTGACGAAACAAAAGTTGTCAAAATTTTATGCTGAGCTCGAACATATCCCTCGGACCCTTAATGTACAGGCGGATGCTCTATCCCGACTAGCTTCAAGCACTGGAATGGACAGTGCCGAATAAGTTCGAATCGGTCAACATGAACAACCATCGACACAATCTCATGAAGTCTTGGCTGTCGACCCACCTCCATCTCAAAAGCCTCCGACATGGATGAACCCAATCATTCAATATTTGGAAACCGAGGCCTTACCCCAGGATCAAAGAAGCTCGGGCACTCCGAATTCGAGCTGCTCGGTATACTCTGGACAACGGAACTCTGTTTAAAAGAGGATATTCGGTTCCCTTTTTGAAATGCTTGACCGAATCCGAATCTCGTTATGTTCTTGAAGAGGTGCATGAAGGAATTTGTGGAACTCACCCCAGTGCACAGGCCTTGTCGTACAAGATTTTGCGACAAGGGTATTACTGGCCAACGTTAAAAGCAGATGCCGCAGCATGGGTACGTAAATGCCCAAAGTGCCAAGTTTTCGCACCTAACGTCCATCAATTTCCCGAAGTCCTCAAATCGGTTTACAGTCCGTGGCCCTTCGCTAAATGGAGAATAGATCTCATCGGTCCCCTACCTACCGGGAAAGGAGGTGTTTGATTTGCCATTGCCGCTGTTGACTATTTCACGAAATGGGCCGAGGTGGAACCTTTAGTCACGATAACCGAGCAAAAAGTTATCGATTTCATATGGAAGTCAATCATCTGCAGCTTTGGAGTACCGAACTCTATCATAACCGACAACGGCAAGCAATTCGAGGGTAAGAAGCTCGACTCCTTTTGCGAAGAATACGGAATCAAACATTTTTTCTCTTCGCCATACCACCGCCAATCGAACGGCCAGGTCGAAGCCGTCAACAAAATCATAAAAAATGGCCTCAAAGTCTGACTCGATGCTGTAAAAGGGGCCTAGCCGGAAGAATTGCCGCACATTTTATGGGCATACCGAACAACCCCGAGAACTTCCATGGGTGAAACTCCCTTCTCATTAACATACGGTTCAGAAGCTGTCGTCCAGGTCGAGCTCGGTGCGCCGACTTACTGAACTTAGAATTACACCTAGGAGTCCAACTCGAAAAATATGAAAGCGAACCTGGACCTCCTTGAAGAACTCCGCACTCGTGCCAACCTCAAAAATGCTGCTTACAAGCAAAGAAGCGAGAAGTACGTCAATTCCAAATTCAATCCTCGCACGTTTCAGGTCGAAGATCTGGTGCTCAAAAGGATCACGGGGCCGGACCCCGGTCCACTCAAACCGAAGTGGGAATGACCTTTTAAAATTGTCGAGGTGTTGCCCCACGGAGCGTACCAAATTGAACATCTGGACGGAACCCCGCACCAATTTCCGTTGAATGTCGTATTCCTGAAAAAGTTTTATCAGTGAATCACCAGAAGTCATGCAACAGACTTTCCTTTTGACGAACCCTCCTTTTGCTCCTACGAGGTAATGAAGTCGTTCTTTTGATGTCACAAAGTTCAAAGATTTTCGCTTATAAATCTGAGCAACAGCTCGGTACCGATGTAAACTTTTTGGCACTCGGTTTAATCAAAACCTTGTACCGATGTAAACATTACGACACTCGGTTTTGCTGACGCCTTGAAATACATCCAAATCCCACGTATGGTTTGGTTGGACCGAAGCTCGTCTGTTGGGACCCATGAGGATCTCGATATGCACAAATCACGGACAAACATTCAACATAAACCTATGCGCAGCGGATCTAAAGGTTTGATGTAGAAAACTTACGACTTAAAATTTATGTAGATCTGGCTGGCCCGAACAGATGACCGCAAATCAAATCTCCTCAGAATCGAACAAGCTTGACCAATCCAGAAAGCTGGCGTCACGGCGAAGTCAATGGCGTTGACCGATCGAAAATTGGAGCTTCCACGCGCTCTCAGGCGCGCGTGTGAGTCCCAACAGCTGCGATCTTCAGGCGGCGCGTGTGGGCGCGTGCGGCGGTGGCTGGCGGCGATCTCGACGGCGATCTCTTCGACTCGTCGTCCTGGTCGCTGTGGTATGGTCACTTGCTGGTTTTGGTCTCCGGTTTGGATGGATGATAGATTTGATTGGAATCCCGTATATACCTTAAGATCTTCTACTGTATTCTTAAACAGCTATCTAGATCTTGTATCAGTGGAGCACAAGAAATAGAACTACTCCTTGGAAGAGAGAGAGAGGGGGGGCGCTCGAATTCCAAAGAATATGGGATTGTTCTTCTCTTCCATGAGCCTAATGCTGTATATATAGAGCTACAGTAGGGACCCTAAGGAGAATAGGATAAGGGCTTCTAATATATTAATACTGTGGAGCAACCCCACAATTAATATATTAATAATATTAAAGTTCACCACAATAATATTATTGCACTCCCCTCACCTATCCCAAATTACATTTGAGACTCCTTATTATAATTATCCGATTTACCTCCCCATGTTTAAGATATAATGTCCATTAATTAATTCGATCACTAATAATCAAGAATTAATTAATATATTATATTACCGAAGCTAGCGCTCGCTCATAGCATTCATATTATGTCGGAATAAATCTACCTACAGGGTTTAGCATAATATTCCTTCATGAACTCACTTCGG
>CACSLK010008833.1:3508520-3530332 GCA_902706635.1 Striga hermonthica
ACTCTTAAAATAAAGTAATGCCTATTATTTAATATAATTCCAATAGATTGTATTTATAAGTAGAATACGTCCAATCCGATTGGAATGCCGGGTATACTACTCTAACAATCTCCCACTTGCCCTAGTTCCAATCACTCATGTATCTTAGACCCATCTTCCCAAGATATACTTCGAACACTTTCTGTGATAAAGGCTTAGTTAAGGGGTCTGCTATATTTTCTGCTGAGTCGACTCGCTCCATTACGACGTCTCCTCTACCAATGATTTCTCTAATCAAATGGTATCGTCTCATAATGTGTTTGGATCTTTGATGAGATCTTGGCTCCTTTGCTTGCGCAATAGCCCCATTGTTATCACAATAAACCGTTATTGGATCAACAACAGATGGTACTACACCCAACCCTTGGATGAAGTTCCTTATCCAAACAGCTTCCTTTGCAGCATCAGATGCAGTAATATATTCAGCCTCTGTTGTAGAGTCAGCAATCGTTTCTTGTTTGGAACTTTTCCAACTAACTGCTGCTCCATTCAGAGTGAATAACTATCCAGACATGGATTTATAGTTGTCCTTATCAGACTGAAAACCAGAATCATAAAGCCTTCTAGATTTAATTCCCCATTGTCGTATATCATAAAGATATCCTTAGTCCTTCGTAAGTACTTAAGAATCATCTTAACGGCTTTCCAGTGTTCTTCACCTGGATTAGACTGATATCTGCTCGTTACACTAAGTGCATGAGCCACATCAGGTCTTGTACATAACAGTGCATACATAATGCTACCAATAGCTGATGCATAAGGTATATGACTCATTCGTTCTCTTTCTTCAGGTGTCTTTGGAGACATCGTCTTAGAAAGTGAAACCCCATGACTCATTGGAATATATCCACGTTTGGATTCTTCCATACTAAACCTTTTTAGTACCTTATTTATGTACATAGACTGGAATAAACCGATCATCCTTTTAAATCTATCTCTATAGATTTTTATCCCTAGGATAAAGGATGCTTCTCCAAAATCTTTCATGGAGAATATTTTAGACAACCATGTCCTTGTTGACTGCAACATCCCTACATCATTCCCAATGAGTAGGATGTCATCAACATATAGAACAACAAATGCAACTGTATTCCCACTAACCTTCTTATAAACACATGGTTCATCCGGATTCTGATGAAAATCAAACGTTTTGATCGTTTCATCAAACCGAATGTTCCAACTCCTTGAAGCTTGTTTAAGTCCATAAATGGACCTTTGAAGCTTACAAACCATTTGTTCGCTCCCACTAGATATGAAACCCTGCGGCTGTTTCATATAAATGTCTTCCTTAATGTTTCCATTAAGAAAAGCAGTTTTCACATCCATTTGCCATATCTCTTAGTCATAATATGCAGCTATGGCTAGCAATATCCGAATAGATTTAAGCATTGCTACTGGTGAAAAAGTTTCCTCATAATCAACACCTTGTTTTTTAGTATAACCTTCAGCAACCAGTCTTGCTTTAAAAGTATTTACTTCTCCATCTCCACCACGTTTTCTTTTGTAAACCCATTTACAACCTCTAGGTACAATACCCTGTGCTGGATCAACCAAGGTCCATACCTTGTTTGAATACATGGAGTCTATCTCGGATTGCATAACTTCTTGCCATTTATTTGAGTCAATGCCCGACATTGCCTCATCATATCTTATTGGATAATTATCCAAAAGGAGTCCTTCTTCTTTGTTCTCTAACAATAGGTACAGTCTCTCAGGCGCCCTAGAAATCCTTTCAGATCTCCGAAGAGGTTGTGTTATAGATGGTCCAGTCTCTACTGGTATGTTATTTGTGGTACTTTGTGGAATTTCTTGTGGTTTTTCATTAAGTTCTATGACTCCGCTATTTTTTGAGCGAAACTCTTCCTCTAAGAAAACAGCATTCCTCGAAACAAACACCTTTTGTTTAGATGGGTCATAAAAATAGTATCCAACAGACTCTTTTGGATACCCCACAAAATTACATAAGATGGATCTCATATCCAACTTACCTCCCACTAACTGCTTCACATAAGCAGTACAACCCAATACTTTCATATACTTGTACGAGGGTGTTTTGCCATACCATATCTCATAAGATGTGCTGGGTACAGCTTTACTTGGCACTCTATTCAAAATATGTGCTGCTGTTTCTAAGGCATAGCCCTAGAATGAAAAAGGTAAAGTAATGGAACTCATCATTGATCGAACCATGTCCAAAAATGTTCGATTCCTCCTTTCTGAAACTCCATTGAGTTGTGGAGTTCCAGGAGGTGTCCACTGTGAAATAATCCCATTATCTCTTAAATAATCAAGAAACTCATTGGTCAAATGTTCACCTCCTCGATCCTATCGAAGAATACTACGACCAATTTGTTTCTCCACTTCATTTCTGAATTCTTTGAACTTTTCAAATACTTCAGATTTGTACCTTAATAAGTATACATAACCATACCTTGAATAATCATCAGTAAAAGTTATGAAATAGTGGTAGTTCCCCTTGGCACTAACATTTAGTGGTCCATATACATCTGTATGGATCAAATCCAACAGACCTTTAGCTCGCTCCACTTGTCCAACAAATGGTGATTTTGTCATTTTACCTTTAACACATGACTCACAAGTAGGCAACCTTTCCTCTCCCCTAAGGTCGAGTTTTGGTCCCAATTTGTGAATCCCCTTTTCAGATATATGACCTAATCGAGCATGCCAAATTTTGAATGAACTATGATTATCTAATTTTCTTTTATTTTGTTGAATAGTTAGGATGGGACTTTGTGGTGTAATGGTATATAACCCATTTGTCAACTTTCTGGAATATATAAAAGTTGTATCTTTGAAAATGGAACATCTTCCATTCTCAATTACGAACTTAAAACCCTCTCTATCCAATTCTGTAATAGAGATTATGTTTCTTATAACATCTGGAACATACAAACAATTTGTCAAACAAATTGTTACACCATCATTTAAAGCTAGATAAACATTCCCAATAGCTTTGGCAGCAACCCTTGCCCCATTGCCCATCCTTAGGATTGTTTCATAATTTTCTAACTTTTTACTTCTTGCCATTATTTGCAAATCATTGCAAATATGTGAGCCACAGTTGGTATCCAATACCCAAGAAGAATCGTTAACTGATAAGTTAACTTCAACAAAATAAATTCCTGAACTTTTCAGGCTTGCAAGATACTCCTTGCAATTCCTCTTCCAATGCCCAGCTTTACCACAATGATAACATTTATTGGGTTCAGTTAATTTGTTTTGTTCAAGGATACTTGCAATTGGATTTTTAACCATTTTAGTAGAGTGATATACATAACAAATGAAGTAGAAAATAATCAGACTATGGAATCTATATTCATTTAATATTAGGTCTTTAATATCAAATGTCTCCCACTATTTTAATTAAAACTCTATTTTAATTATGAAAATCTAATTTTCATAGTGGGCTTGAAGTCCAATAAAATATTCCATATCCCAATTTTGTGAGTACGCATGAAACATTTATATCGGTAGTCAACTTTTGACAATTGTATCATTATACAACCTTCAAGATGTTTTGCCTCACTTTTCCTTATATACCTCAATTTTATGACCGTATATATTACTAAGTGTCAAATCAAACCCATCTAACATTCATGATAGTGGCCAACCAGAATGTCCCACGACTCATGGTCAACATAAAGAGGAATCCACCTCACGAGTATCACTATACTTAGTAGGGATCACAGCTTTCGACACAAAACCACCCCACGACTCATGGTCGGTGATAAAGCATCGTAGCATCTCATGTCGTCTACTTTTGATGGAAGGCCTGGATTAATAAGTTCCAACTTGTATTTATCCATTATTGGTTTGATATGAATTAATCAAATTAATTCGTTAGGGTTCCCTAGATCTCATCGATTACCATCTTTACGTGTGTTTATTTATCGCATCATCCATCGCATGAATCGAAAACATAAATAAACCTAACATACATCTAATGCATGCATACGGTGGGATGATCATGTCCTTGCCTATACGACCCATTCGAGCCAAAATGGGTCTATGCCTATGTACGTGATAAAACAAATAAATAGAACTACTTCTATTACAATTTTATTTTATCTACCCGTACAAACACAGGCCTTCGAGATTTACAACTTGTAAAATTACCCACATACGCGTGGGCCTTTTGCATCGAACGGTCTCCACCTTGATCTAATCTTTTAACGATACAAAAATTTAAAATTTTACAAACAATAAATCAAGAGACTCGCAGGTCTCGATAAATTACATTCGTTTAATCGCATTAAATAAAAATGCAACCATCAATCATATTGAATAAAAATGCAATCATTCATCATTATGAATAAAATGCTCATGATCATCCCATTCATCACATGAATTAAAACATATAAAAAAAATAAAATTATTAAGTCACACGACCCGTGTGAGTCCACACGACCCGTGTGATCCTATCACACGACCCGTGTGAAAGACCCGTAAGAAAAAATCAAATTTTTCTTTAAGTCACACGACCCGTGTGGCTCAAGGACACGGCTCGTGTGGAGCCACACGACCCGTGTGACACCTCACACGACCCGTGTGGCTAAAAAATCAATTTTTTTTATTTATTTATTTTGATAATTAATATGTTTATCATATAAACATTTAATTATCATATAAACTTAAACAAATCAAAATCTATTTTTAAAGATGCTAATCGTAACGTGTCTCTGATACCACTGTTGGGTTCGATATACCGTACGGAACAGAGTTTACAGCGGAATTTAAAATTTTATAAGTATTTATCTTATAAATACTTATTCCGTACATAAGTATAACGATATAACGAATAAGCATCATTTAAAATCTAGTAACTTTTACTAATTTTGATTTGATATGTAATTTATAAAAATTACCTTTGTTCTTGAACTCCTTCAAAACCGACGATGTATGAGGAAATCAATTCCCGGTTTGGTAACGATCACTTCTTGTGGTTACTCACTTTAGGAATCCAAATGTCTTCCCTCTAATCGTATCCACCTTTTGAAGTCCGGTTCCGACAATAGTTCCTTTGCTAGTAGAAACTACTCGGTTTTATTCAATAAGTATGGAATATATATTTATAAGGAAATTTTTCAAGAACACTTTCTTGTATTATCACTCAACTCTTTGAATGAATTTTTCTCTTGGAAGAATTTAGCTCAAAAACTTAGCCATTTATGTGCAAACATTTTGCACCTATTTATACTAAACATTTTAGCATAAAATAATCAATATTTGATATATTTTATTCTAAATAAAATCAGATTTTATTTAAATAATCATACCAAATATTGACTTTAAATTAATAATGTGATTGGTTTATAACCACCATCAATCATTATTATTGTATTAATAAAAATAAGATTAATTATGTGGATTAGTTAACAACTTTTAACCACCATAATTAATTTATTCTTATTATTATTTAATCTTCAATCATATTAAAGATAAATAATAAAATAATAATTCTTGAAAACATTTTTCAAGACTTTATTATTTTAATCTATTCTTCCATTTCCTTATTTAATAATCTTATTATTATTTGGATTTCAATTTTAAATTCCAACTATTAATTAGTAATTCTATTAATTACTAAATTAATATCCAAAATTCAATTAATCAATCTAACTGATTAATTTAATATATTCCTTTAATTGATATCTAATCAAATTAGATTTGTCAATTAATTCTAACTCTTTAGAAATACTATTTGAATTCTACCTTCATTCAAAAATTGGTGTTACCTTTTAGGTTCACAATTAATACTAGTAGTGGGTTTACAACTCTTTGTAATTTGAGTTATTCATATTAACTCTTATTCTTGAATTAACTCTTTAATTCAAGAACCCACATATCATGGGAACATCTAGCAAGTAGCATGAATCTAGTATTAAGTGAATAGAGAGTAAACCTATTTCGATTGCAAGTTCATACATGTAAAATCCTTTCGACATCCAATTTCCCGATTAAATCTTTGGGTATGATTTTGTCGAAACCCAAATTGATTTAATAACTATGATTCCATTTCAAGTTTAGTAATTCATTTATGAATCTCTATTCATCCCGCCTTGGCCAAGGACTTTGAATTACTAACTATGAAACACATAGGAAATTCACTTATCTTCATAAGTGTCGAATCCTTTGTTGACCACTGAAATATCCCTTTATACGATTGTGCTAGCAATCAAAAAGATAAATCAAAGTAAAATATAATATGCACAAAGTTACCATTGTGCCTCAAGTCTAAGGATTAATCATGTACTATTTTAACATGAAAATTCTTATTCGACATGATAAACTTTCATTAAGAATTTTCATACGGTCATGTTCAGTGAACTTGTTCTCTAACAAGCACCCACATATATGTATTTTCGTCCCACGCTAATGTTGATGGAATGCAACATTCTTATCCAATAAGCATACATACTATGTGCAAGTCATTTCCGAATTTATTCGATATCCCATCTCGAAACATCCAACGACTTGGAACTGTATTTAAGATCACAGATTTCAAGATATGTTCCATGATCACCATCTCTATGCGCAACCATATCTTATAGCTATAAGTGATCTAGGGACTTTATCTTAAGTGCAAATATATGATAAATGCTTACTCTTAAAATAAAGTAATGCCTATTGTTTAATATAATTCCAATAGATTGTATTTATAAGTAGAATACGTCCAATCCGATTGGAACGCCGGGTAGACTACTCTAACAATCAGGTCAATCGATTTTTGACCTTAGTGGTCATTCGACTTTTAGTGTTTGGCCCTGTGGTGGGTCACTTTATTTTCTACCTCAGTGGTCATTCGGCTTGCAGTGTTTGACCGCAATGGCAGATCGCTGGATTTTCGATCTCAGTGGTCTTTCAGCTTTCGATGTTCGACCCCAGTAGCGGGTCACTCGATTTTTTACCTCAGTGGTCCTTCCATGTAGCGCCCCTTCGATTTATAGAATTTCTCAGATTCTTCTTTTTATCAAATTTTATTTATTGGATTATGCTTTATTATTGATTATGATATCATTAATAATTGATACTTAGATAATATATTTAAGTACTTGTTCGTTTTATGTTTAAGCGTTTGTCGTTCGGCGATTTCGACTTGATCGCGTAAACCGAATTTAATCCGTTTGAATTATGGATTTTCTGGATTAGTTATTTATTGGCATTTATTTTTCCTACGCCTTATTTGATTTCATACTATTTTATTATTGATTAAATAATATAAAATAAATATTAAGTGCTCGTTCGATTTTATTTATCATCCGTCGTTTGGATTTTCGGATTAATCGCGTAAGATTATTGTCGTTCCGTTTTTATTCTATTTTTCTCGAGCCATTAGAACAATTATCGAACCGTTTATACCAGCCCCATGTTGTCCAGATTCGGCCCTTATGAGCATATGAAACCGGCCCTCAAAAACTCTTAAAGACTTAGCATTTTGAAACTTCTTTTTTTTATTATTTATTTCAAATGAGTGATGACAAATTATGGTAGCCTTGACCAAATCCACTTCTGCCCTTTGTACACGGCCTTTTGAGCACAAATTTTGCTCTAAATATGGTATTTAACATGTGATGATTTGCCTTGGCCCTTAAGTAGAGAATTTTCCTTTTTCTTATCCTTCTCACACGTTTTTCTTTTTCTTCTCCTTAAGAAATCATTCTCTCCATCACAACCTCTCTTCGCGCAATTCACCAGCCGATAACCCATAAGAAATTTCATCACCAAAATGCTCTCATCGCCACCCATCTTCTCGACAACACCATCACTCGCGCCGATGCATCGTCGTCCGTTCTTTTCCCGCGCGTGGCCAGGGACGAGTGGAGAACATTCCCGGCAAGCTGACGTTACCAGCACCTCCGTTCGATCGCTGCTACTGCCACCGATCACGCGCATATGCCCGTCGCGAGCCGAGCTCAGCTGCCGAGCGCCCCGTGTCACCACTTAGCCCGTTTTCATGTCTCCCCTTCGGAGTACGGTAATGGGTGGCTTACTCGACTTATTTGTTTTATGTCTATTTGATGTGTATATGTATATATGTGCTCTGATGTTGAATATATGTGATTTGGGAATTATGTATTGATATATATATATATATATATATATATAATTGTGTTTGACTCTTCGGTTTGATGCCAATACCGAAGGAAATGGTTGAATTTTGTGGAAACCTTGGATTTGTGAGTACTTTGGTGTGTCCTTGACATGTTAGTGAAAACTTTGGGTTATTTTGATGCGTATGCTCTGAGTTACGAATTTTTGAAGTTGATTGTGCTGCTGGAGTTTGCAAAAATCATGATAAATAGAGTTCTGGTCATTGTGATGTGAATTTTTGATATGTTGGACCTCTGTTAAGGAAGTTTAAGGTGTAAAACTTTTAAGTTAAAATTCGACATGTAGCTATGTGTTTTGGTTATTTGAAATTCTGGTCAAATTCTTAGTAAATTCATATAAAATCGAGTTTAAGGAATTTTGAGTTGAAATTTTGTGGTTTTTGTTATTCTGGCTTTATGTCTATGGTGCCAAAATTTCATGTAAAAATTCAAAGGTTGACCTTGTGAACTAAGAATTTCACTATATGGCTGTAATTTTGCAAAAAAATATTTGGCTGGGTTTAAATGAGCTTTAAGGGTTGATCTCTGGTGTATATGTATGTTTATGGGTGTATTATTATGTGGTAAAATTTCGTAGGAAATGCACGAGTGAATTTTAAAAATACCCCACCGATATTGTTTCTAGCCTATTTTTCCCGGCAGTCCCGGCAGCACCCAACCGAGTCCCATTTTGGCTCTTTTTCTGACTTGTTTGATTTCTTAGTGACCCATCGCATTGTTTTTCATGCTATATGTGCTCTATATGACTTGTGTTTGTTTTATCAAGTCTAGGCGAATAAGCCAAATGTTCCAAACTCCATTAGAAATTCCACGAATCACTTAGTCGATAATGTTTCGGCTAAGTGAGTCATGTGTCGGATAGTTGTTTATAGGATTATCTTAATGAATGTAGGTTCGACGAGCTGAATCCTCGACATAAGTCCTTGCATTATGTGAATCTACCACTTCGGTAATTATGTGGGTTTATTTAAATTGCTATGCCATAAGTTGTATATGTTTTTTTGGGGTTGGTATGATCAATGTATACATGTGAACCATGTAGCCTATCGATGTGAGCTGTTACGGCCATCAGTACTGTTTTCCCCGTCAGTTACAGTACAGTTCCCTTGCGAGACAATCTCCTTAAGTCCTGATATGGCTTTGCCCTTGTGAGGTAAATAAGTCCCTATGTAAGGCCGTGTCCGATGCGTGGCATGTACTCCCGCCGTTAGGGTAATGAATCCCTTTTCCGCAACTAATGATAGATGTGTACACATGAGTAAGTTAAATGGTATGTTGTGGATAGAAGATGTGAGAGGATGCATTGATTTATGTTCATGTTGCGACCATACCTTCTTTACATTATATATATTGCTATTTACGTGCGTAGTGGTGAGCACTACAGATTCTATTTTGTGCTCATCCCCACTTTTCTTCCCCAAGTTGAGTAGGTTGCGAGTATGACGAGGAAGAGATGAGTGAAATGGTCATATGTTTATGTTATGTTGCTTCCGCTTACTGTTTTTATGAACATGTTATTTGGGGTCTTGCGAACCTTGTGTTTTGGTCCTTTGGACATGTTAGTTAATTTCAAACTTGGGATTTAAAAATGTTAGGTTTTGGATTATATTTGAAAACCTATGTTGGATTCGTATCTTTTTGAAAACATGTGCTTTGGATATTCTCGTTTATGTGATGCTTGAATATCATGTGAAATGCTATGTTATGGGTTAATGAAAATCATGTGGGAACCGGGTAATGAATCCCCGTGAGATCATACATGACTTGATCTATGTAAATGATGATAATTCCCATGTTTAAGTGATTTCGAAAAATGAATTTTCAAAATGGTTTATCGATTTTTCTGAAAGTCCGAAATTTCTTTAAAATCAAAGTGGGGCGTTACAGTTGTGGTATCAAAGTTGTTCTGCGTTTCTGTAGACAGTTTAATGTGAAATAGGTGAATTCTGCGAAATATTTGGATTATATGATGTGATTATGACCACTCGCTTTCGTTGTGTCGCGCCAGCTCAGGTATGATTTTATAAGTAATATTGAGATTCTTATGTACTGATTGATATTTATGATATGATGTATTATGTTGTTTTTGGGGCTTAGGAATTTATCCACCGTATATATGGACTTGAACTCTAGTAGCACAGAGTTAAGTTATGACTTTAGAAGCTCCTTGTTGTGAGTTTTCAGTATGATGTTATAAAATTGAGTATCTGTAGCAGTTTTCTTGCTACAATATTTCGTTCAGTGTCTTCAGGGTAGGACCATTCATGATCTATCTCGAAAGAGAAAAGTTAAGAACTAAGTAAATCCCTAGTGCATGTGATTTCTCGGAGAACTAGAACTCTTGTCGATAGGACCAGGAGTGGCATTTAGGTGCCACGTTCATGTTGCCAATCGACCCCCATAATTAAGGAGAATCTAGTGCGTATCACTGTGGCGATTCTCGAGGGTGGCTAGGCCTCAAGAGAGAGGCGATGGTTGTCAATTCTCGTGCATCAAATCGAGCGGAAGTCATGAAGATTGATGCATGGGTGAAAGACTACGACATTGTTCATGGGACGAGTGGATTGATCCAATACCGTGTGAATATCTTGTGCCATGATGCGAGAGACGCGGTTGTATAAAAAGTATAAATGTGTGTTGATATGCATGTTGTTGTTGCACTATATGGCTTGAGATGTTAAGTTTGATGTTATGAAAAGCATGCTTAGTTGAACTTTGATGATGATTACGTGAATTGCTTTAACGGCTAGATTCATGTGTTGATGTTCATGCTTTTATGTGTTAGAAATCATGTTTAGAGGATTGGCTTAAGTTACTTATGTTCGTTATAATTTGATTAAGTTTCAATTTGTTTAACCTACAAAACTACTGTTGTTGTGTCTCTATTTTATGCTCTGTTTTGACCCCCCAAGATCGTAGTTATTGGAGTTGAGTTCTTTATAAGAAATATAGCTTGTTCTATATGTTTTCTGTGAGTTTTAGAATCTTGAGAAAACATTTTGAATTGAGGGAGATATGTCTATTTTAAAATCGTGGCGCATGCAGTTTTCTGAAATTATCTGATTGAAGGTATAAATAATGATTGGTCTATGTTTGATGTTCTAATGTGCTCAAATAAATTTATGGTATTCATTAAAGTTGTAGCTTTGTTTGTTAGCTTGATGATTGTGTTTGAATCATGTTGATATCATATACGTAGCCTGAGATATGGCTATCTTACTGAGACCCTATATAAGTTATATTCCAGTCTTCTGTCAGCACCTATGTTTCAAATGTTTGCTGATTTATCACCTGCTAGACGACTCTATTTGCTTTTGAGTTCTTCACAAAAATTGTAGCCGCATGTCTTAGGATTCATATGCCAATGGAATTAGGTTTATATGACCTATGTGCCGAAATTGTATCTATTTTAAATTCGCTGTGCATGCTGGATTTTTATAAAATTGTGTTTCATTTTTAAAAATAGATATTATCTTCTAGATTATGCAGGTTTATGTGACCTATATGACTTATGTTGGATTGAATTAGGTTTGTATGAATCTTGAAATTGAAATTTCTGATCTATACCTTGAACCGATCGCCGACCTTGGCTGGGTGGAGCCACGCGAAGTGGTGGTCGAGCAGACAAGCATGTGCTGAGAGACGTTAGGCCAACTGCAAGGCCAAGCATTGACTCGCACGAGGGCTGCAACCACCATTACCGAATGCAGGAACTCCCCAGGCCAGTGTGTACGACCACCTCCGACCTTGCAGCTGGTCTCTGAACAGGTGCATGCACGTGTCCCAGCACCCTGCTTATTCAGCGCCAGTGCGTGTGCCATCTCTCGAGTGACAGTGCATTCAACCTCGGACCGACCTTGTCCTTTTTGGGCCATTGAATCAATATTCATGGCCAAATTGTATGTTGGTCTTTTGAACTGTTTCTTTTGAGCCTTGAACCGAGAACTCCAAGTTCCACCGACCCATTGTATGAATTCCCTAATTAATGTTTCATGATTAAGGGAGGCTTGTCAATTAGTTCATATGCCATGTGTGAGATTTTCTCGAGTTGGCCAGATAGAAGTTCTGTTTTGTAGTTGGGCGGAGTCTCGAGTCTCTATTGGAGACTATGTACACTTCGTAGAGATCGAGACCTACGAAGAGTGAGAGGGTATTGGAGTTAGATCGTTAGTATGAGAATGTCCAGCATCCCTAGTTGTGAGATCGAGTTTGCAAAAGGGGATCATTTCTGAATATCTAGTTGATACTTCCTACACTGCATACGAGATGTTACTCGTGTCGACAATGAATGAGGCATTGTCAACGGTATCAAACAGAACCCGTGTATTCAGAAGGTACCGGTGTTGAGGATAAAGTGTATTAGTCCGATTGCATGGGGTTCCGTGGCGGCCTGTTTGACAGGGACGCACAAATCATGTCGAGGTAGTAAACGAGTTTTCAGGCGTGACCCGGGCATGAGACTGAAGCTCGATGCTATGAATCAACCCTATATGGTTAGACTGTCGGAGTATGCTATCGAGACACGAAAGGACTGGTTAGGGTCTTGTGTATTGATAAATGAGTAGGGTGTGAGAAATTCCTTACCATGAGGAGATACGCTGGTAACGATGGTTATCGAGCGACAACCCTATTAGTACCATGCGAGGTAGCTGGTACGAATAGAGGTGGAATGTGCCGTAGTTCTGGCTACAGCCACGCTTACTCAGTCCTATTATGATTCTTGACCAAGTCGTTGACTTAGCCTGATGGTTGACTTTACCACCGGAGCTTGCGAGGATGCATGACACGTTCTATGCCTCATGATGGAAGGAACGTGTGCGTGATCTCGCAGTACATGTGAACCTTGACGAGCTGCGTGATGGGTAGAACCCTACCTGTATGAGGGTACCAGTGACCTGTTGGAACGAAGGGTCCATCAGGGAAAGCCCAGGAGGGGTACTCGACAAAGTCCAGTGGAGGTTGTCAGGGCGAGGACGAGATGACTTAGGAGAGTAAGGACGAGTTTCAGACGGAGTGTCTGAACTTCAGGGTATATGTCTCTCTGTCTTATGTTTATTTCCTCTTTGAGGATGTTTTTCTATTGTAATTCTGAGGACGGAATTCTTTTAAGCCGTTCGATTTATAGAATTTCTCAGATTCTTCTATTTATCAAATTTTATTTATTGGATTATGTTTTATTACTGGTTGTGATATCGTTAATAATTGGTATTTAGATAATATATTTAAGTACTTGTTCGTATTATTTTTAAGCGTTCATCATTGGGTGATTTCAATTTGATCGTGTAAACTGAATTTAACCCGTTTGGATTATGGATTTTCCAGTTAGTTATTTATTGGCATATTATTATTTTTCTTATGCCTTATTTTATTTCCTAATATAAAATAAATATTAAGTGCTCGTTCGATTTTATTTATTGTCAGTCTTTCGAATTTTCGGATTAATCGCGTAAGATTATTTTTGTTCCGTTTTCGATTCTATTTTTCTCGAGCCATTAGACCGAGTTTCGAACCGTTTATACCAGCCCCCATGTTGTCCAATTTCGGCCCTTATGAGCATATGAAACCGGCCCTAAAAAACTCTTAAAGACTTAGCATTTTGAAACTTTTTTTTTTATTTATTTATTTCAAATGAGTGATGACAAATTATGGTAGCCTTGACCAAATCCACTCCCACCCTTGGTACACGGTCTTTTGAAGACAAATGTTGCTCTAAATATGGTGTTTAACATATGATGATTTGCCTTGGCCCTTAAGTAGAGATTTCCCTTTTTTCTTATCCTTCCCACATGTTTTTCTTTTTCTTCTCCTTAAGAAATAATTCTCTCCCTCACAACCTCTCTTCACGCAATTCACCAGCAGAAAACTCATAAGAAATTCCATCACCATAATCCTGTCATCGCCACCCATCTTCTCGGCAACACCATCACTCGCGCCGCTGCATCATCGTCGGTTATTTCCCCCGCGCGCGGCTAGGGATGAGTGGAGACCATTTTCGGCAAGCCGACGTTAGCAGCACCTCCCTTCGATCGTTGTTGCTGCCACCGATCACGCGCATATGCCCGCCGCGAGCCTAGCCCCGCCGCCGAGCACCCCGCGTCGCCTCTTAGCCCGTTTTCATGTATCCCCTTCATAGTACGATAATGCGTGGCTTACTCGACTTATTTGTTTTATGCGTATTTGACGTGTATATGTATATATGTGATCTCTTGGTGAATATATGTGATTTGGGAATTATATATTTATATATATATGTTAAGTTGTGTTCGTCTCTTCGGTATGATGTCAAAACAGAAGGACATGGTTGAATTTTGTGGAAACCTTGGAGTTGTGAGTACTTTGGTGTGTCCTTGACATGTTAGTGAAAACTTTAGCTCATTTTGATGCCTATGCTATGAGTTACGAATTTTTGAAGTTGATTGTGCTGTTGGATTTTGAAAAAATCATGATAAATCAAGTTCTGGTCATTGCAATGTGAATTTTTTTATATGTTGGACCTCTGTTAATAACGTTTATCGTGTAAAATTTCAAGTTAAAATTCGACCTGTAGCTATGTGTTTTGGTGATTTGAAATTCTTGTCAGATTCTTGATAAATTCATATAAAATCGAGTTTAAGGAATTTTGAGTTGAAATTTTGTGGTTTGTGTTATTCTTGTTGTATGTTATGGTGTCCAAATTTCAAATAAAAATTCGAAGGTTTACCTGGTGAACTAAGAATTTCACTCTATGGTTGTAATTTTGCAAAAATTATTTGACTGAGTTTAATTGAGCTTTAAGGGTTGATCTCTGGTGTATATGTGTGTTTCTGGGTGTATTATTATGTGGTAAAATTTCGTTGAAAACGCACGAGTGCATTTTAAAAGGACCCGATAGATATTGTTTCTAGCCTATTTTCCCCGACAGTCCCAGCAGCACCCAACCGAGCCTCGGTTTGGCTCTTTTTCTAACTTGTTTGATTTTCTAGTGACCCATCGCATTGTTTTTCATGCTATATGTGCTCTATATGACATGTGATTGTTTTATCGAGTCCAGGTGAATTAGCCAAAGATTCCAACCTCCATTAGAAATTCCACGAATCACTTAGTCGATAATATTTCGGCTAAGTTAAGGTTGTTGAATGTTTTTCCATGTGTCGGATAGTTGTTTAAATAGTGTGTTGTGGATAGGAGATGTGACAAGATGTATTGATTTATGTTCATGATGCGACCATACCTTCGTTACATTATATATATTGCTATTTACGTGCATAGTGGTGAGCACCACGAATTTCATTCTGTTCTCATCCCCACTTTTCTTCCCCAGGTTGAGCAGGTTGCGAGTATGATGAGGAAGAGACGAGTGGGATGGTCATATGTTTATGTTATGTTGCTTCCGCTTACTGTTTTTATGAACATGTTATTTGGGGTCTTGCGAACCTTATGTTTTTGTCCTTTGGACATGTTAGTTGATTTCAAACTTGGGATTTGAAAATGTTGGGTTTTGGATTATGATATAGCCATACTATCGTATAACGGTTTATGTCATCGACGGTTCAGAGATTACCAAGTCGACTTAGCCAAAGTCGACTCTCTCCGCAAACTCCCTATAAAATCCCCGGTCAAGGGTCCAGGCTGTAACACCCCACTTTTATTTGCAAAAATTCAGGATAAATTTTTCGAAATTTATTTTCAAAAACAATATTTGAGGCGCTACTTAGTCTCAAATCAATATTCAATACTTATCAAATTCTCAATACTCAATCATTTATCACTCCTCATTAATCAATATTACAATCATCCATAATACCTTCCAAGAAATACAATCATTAATAGTATCCTAGGGAGTACGCTCCCTATCAATAGTCCAAAAATCCAAAAGCAATAATAACAGTAATTAGATTATCAAGCGGAAGCATTAATCAATTTAAAAGACCACCACTCGCATCCCTCCGCCGTGCCCGCATAAACTAACCTGCATCCATGAAGAGCAGGTGGGGATGAGCACAAAAGGAAACAGTAGTGCTCACCACTATACAATAAATGTTATTCACAATAAGGGAATAGTAATCAATAATCAAGAAGGTATGGTCTCGGCATGTATACGAAACATTAAACTATCCCAATCTCCCATCAATAATCAATAATCAATAATCAATAATCACTCTCATGAGCACACCTATATCAATAGACTACTGCCGGCTATATATCGAATGGCCCTTGGCCTCACATCGAGTGCTCGACCAGTAGGAGTAAATCCACCCCGATGGCCCTCGGCCTTACCCGAGGATCACCAGCCAAGGCTCACGCCCTGACTGCCAACAATAATAAACGAAACTACCCATCGGGTACGTTCTATAGCTACGGGGATAACCGTTCGACGGTCGGTACAGCTCACATCGAAGCTACATGTTCCACATGCATACTTTGATCCTACCACAAGTAAACAATTATAACAATAATAACATTTACAACATAGACAATTTTTTAAAACCCACCTGGAAATCGCGGTAGAATATCACACAAAATCAAGTACGTAGGTCGAGGCTCGACTCCTCAAACACCTACATTTAAGCGAGATAATTTATCAATAACCTATCTCATTACTCGAACTTAATACAAAACCCGTACTTAATAAAAATTAGGATTTGCGGGTTTTAATCGAATTTTTCGAGGACTTGGAACTCTCACATTTTTTTAAAAATAGAACTCGGAGGACAAAAATTGGAGTCTCGGGATTTAAAATAATTTTTCCACATTTTTCTCAATTGCATATAAATTTTAAAATTGAAATCGTTATTAAAAACGGGCTCTGGAACACAAAATAGTAAAAAGGGCCGCACATGACAATAGATTTGCACACTGGGCAAAAATTTGCTAAGGAATTGGGCCTACATGCCCATTTGGGCCGCTCAAACCAAGGGTTGTAGGCTGCGGGCCAGAGCTGGGCCATGTGGGCTGAAGCTGGAGTATTCAAAATGAAATATGCAGGGGACAAGTGTCGAACCCATGACATCAGGGACAAAAAACACATAGATGACCGCTGCGCCAGAACTCTTAGTCGATAACTTAAAGGAAAAATAAAATTTACATATAACGAAACCTGCAGATTATGTTTTGGACGAACAACACACTCATAGAGAACTCCAGAAACAGATTTTCAATTGCAACTTTTCGAGTACGACGGGATTTGAAATATCTAACAAAACTGTCAAATTAAAAATCAAGTAGCCATAGGTCGAGATTATATTTATCGAACCCGGGTTTGCTCGAAAAAAAAAAAACAAAACGACAATATAACGGCTCGAAAGTTATACAAACAGCCAACAACAAACCGACGACTCGGGTAAGCATAACGAGGCTCCGAAACAACAAAACAGGACTCCGAAATTCGTGAGTAATGACAGCAATATAACAGAGTTCGAATTATACAAATGAGAGTCCAATAATCCACGTAAAATTCACGATCATCATGAACCGAAAATAAACAGAAAGCAGCAAATCACATTCCAAGAACATGATTAATCCAACGGCAATCTCGAGTACGAAAATATAACGAGAATGTTCGAAATAGATTACCCGTCTTCGGGAATCTAGGAGCTTTCTGAAAAAAAGTCGGTCGAACGGAGCGAACGGGGCTACTGGAACTCAGAACTTGAAAGTCTGGAATCTTTGGAACACCGAGCAGCTCTACAAACCAGGGCGGCTATTCACGAACAGGCTACTGTTCTTTCTTTCACTGTTGAACTGAACGGATGACGTGGAGGTCTTCTTCTCCGGCGGGACAACTGGTTCACCAACGGAGGGCTGAGAGGACAGAAGGCGTTGTTGTTCGGTTAAGGACTCTAACGGAACGACTGCGAGCTCTCGTCTATGATGTGGTCTTGGGCTGAAGGCAGATCACTCGACGAAAAGGAGGTCGTCGACGGCGATGCTACTCGAGGTGGGCTCGCCGGACAAAAATGGCTGAAGAATTTCAGGCGGCGGTTATCTAAAAGAGTAGAGGGATAGAAATTGAACTCCCAATTTGATGTGAAGGGGAGTCTCTCTTTCTCAGCCGATATTTAAGAGATGATCGTGAGGGCTATCGGGCGAACGTGGGAGAAGAATTCGCAACGGATTTTGCTCAATCTGATCGCAACGGATTTCGCTCAATCTCAGCGCAACGGATTTTACTCAATTTGAGACTTAGTCGTGCAGTTGCGAGGAGGAAATCTGCTTTATGCTCAATTTGGGCCACCAATTAATATCTTTGGGCTAAGAGATTTCAACAGTAAATTGGGCCTGAAGCTAAATAACCAATTTGTTGCGAATTAACTAGCAAAGAGGACCGAAAATAAACATCCAAGTGGACCAAAGTAACTACGGCAAACGGGTCCGATTAATAAATTCAAACTCGATTGAGCATAACGCGATAACAAGAAATTTTCACGCGATGTGATTGACTGCGAATTATAAATTAATCCGGATGATNNATATATATATATATATACACACACAGTATTTATTTAATATTTATAATCATTTAAACAATTAATAACAATTAGACATTTAAAATAATAATAATAATAATAATAATAATAATGCAGTAATAAATAATCTCAATAATATTCATAAATAAACAGATATATATATATATATACATATAATACACATTTTATTTAATAATAATATTAGGCAATTAGACAAGTAATGGTAAATAAACACGCAATAATAATAATAATAATAATAATAATAATAATAATAATAATAATAATAATAATAATAATAATAATAATAATAATAATAATAATAATAATATGGCAAATAATAATAACAATAATTAATCAATAATTATTCTCAAATAATCCATAATCAAACGGGGTATTACAGTCTATCCACCTTACAAAGAATTCCGTCTTCGGAATTCGAAAATTAAAACATCTAGAATATAAGGGAGATATCAACACAAGGTGTTCGGTACTCCCTCCGAATCTCGCTTTACTCTCTTCCAAGTCGCCTCGTCCTCGACTTGGTCGGGAGTCATCATAGAATAGAAATAACCTGGCTGTAGCCTCCTCTCTTACCACGAGGCTCCCCACTTCACGTGGTACAATAATGCAATTTAGCCCGATAACCCTAAAGGTAAAACCTCGAAAGTTGCCCCACTTCACTAGTCCTCCAAAGAAGACTTAGGTCAACACGATACACATGAAAAATTCCCGGAATCGATATGCATTTACACGCTAGAGACTTAGCAGTTGTGGCATGAACGGCTGGCCTGGCATGCGACAACGCGACACGCTACATGCAGCACCCTACGCACGACACTTCCTACAACTCGAGATGCATCACCGAGCGTGGCACGCCTGTGCGTGGCACCAACACGCAGTACACCTGCACCGCCCTCATCCAGTAGTTACGGTTCATTCCTCATCGGCTGTTACATCTCCCCGTGTTGATACGTACTCGAAAATCGGAAATCCCCTAGTGCTTTGCGACCCTAATCTCAACTTCAATATCCAAGTACTCCGATTTCGCTGTCAGGGTACTCGTACTTCTTTATGGAGTCGAGTAGTTGATTACTCACGATGTTTTTCACAACTCCTCAGCTATCCTCCCTTAAAGACTCCTTCTATTTCATAACAATCATAGAACTGGCCTGAACCTCGTCGAGATCTTTCGGCATGATGTCCAGTCGTTCACAAAAGAATAATTGATTTAAGCCTATCTCCAGGCTAAGGTATTCTCAAAAGTTGCAACATTACTCGCCCTCTTGAACCCTTCGCATTGACTTAAAGATGTCATGACAAAACTCCCAAACTACGAGAATAGATAGGGTCCAATAGAAAAAAAAAAAATAAAGACTCTTAACTCCATCTGAAATATCATTCCATGCAAAAGAAAAGACAAATGGAGTTTCAAAAATTACTGAAATTGATTAATCAAGAGAAGTCTCAAAACAATATTCAATCTTGTCTAACAAGACAAAGGGAATTAAACAAGGCCTGCCAAAAAGTACAAGAAATGTAATTCTAACAAAAGAAGGGATAAATAATCATCACAAATTCGACATTCGATCCACTGCTCAACCTTGGTTTTGCTCGGCTTCATACTGGGCCATCATGTATACCCGTGTTAGGCCTCCTTCGCCAAACCTTGGTTGGGCCTGCTGTTGTTGTTGAATCTGTTTCTGAGGTGGCGGCGGGGGAAGCTGTTGTTACTGCTGGTGGTGGGGCTGCTGCTGGAATGGCTGTCGTCTCGAGGGCTCGGGGCAGTTGCTACGAAAATGTCCTGGGCGATGACAGTTGTAGCAGACCTTCTGACTGTACCAACAGTCGCCTGGGTGGTAACGGCCGCAGTTAAGGCACTTCGGATTCTGGCCCTGGTTGGCGGGGCGTCCATCACGTCGGTCGTTCCCACCACGCTTCCCCTCCCAGTTGTCCCGGTGGGAATCGACCTTCCTCTTACCCGAACTAGAGTCGGGCGGCACAGAGGAGATGGGTTGAACTAGCAGAGCAGAAGGGATGAAAGCATCGAAAGTCTGATAACTCTCAAGCTGGACGGCTCGGATAACGGTCTCATCAAAGAAAAGATTTCCCTGGCTAGCATCATGCATACGGAGGGTTTGGTTCAGCCCATCCCGGAACTTGTGGGCCTTATTTAGGTCGGTGTCCACCATATGTGGAGCAAAGGCGCTCATGCGGGTGAACTCCCGCTCGTACTCCTCCACTGTGCCGGTCCCTTGTGTGAGATCCCAAAAAGCACGCTCCATCCTCATGCGATAGCCCTGAGGATAATACTTCTCAAGGACCACTTCCTTCATGCGGTCCCAAGTCAGAATATTCAGCTCGGCCTGCCTCAGTCTCCAATAGGTGGACCACCATAGGGCGGCACTGCCCTTCAGCATATAACGGCCACAAATAACCTTCTGCTCGTCAGAGCACTGCAGGAGGTCAAAGTTCTGCTCTAGCTGACGGATCCACTCCGCCACAGCCTCAGGCCCTTCAGTCCCATAAAATTCCGGTGGAGTTAGACTCCGAAACTGGAGCACGATTTTGAGATGAGCCCCAGCCGGATTGGGAGCATGCTGGTGAGCGGGAGATGGGGGTGTGGGTGGAGATGGAGATGGGGAAGCCTGCTGGTTGCGAGCATTACGACGAGCCATAGTTCTACATTGAAAATGGATCGAAGAATTTAGCACAATAATAAAAGAAGTCTAGAGTTCAACACTAGAGTTCGCATTTAAAGGTGGATTAATCCTAACCCCGATTTCATTCCAATAATCAATAATCAAACAATATGCAATAATCTCAAAGTTATTCAGGTACTCATACCTGAGCTGGCGTGGCACGACGAGAGCGAGTGGTCTTAACACATAATCACATAATCAATTTTCATAACTTAGACAGTCTACAGAAACGCAGACTGGCTCTGATACCAAACTGTAACGCCCCACTTTTATTTGCCAAAATTCAGGATAAATTTTTCGAAATTTATTTTCAAAAACAATATTTGAGGCGCTACTTATTCTCAAATCAATATTCAATACTTATCAAATTCTCAATACTCAATCATTTAGCACTCCTCATTAATCAATATTAAAACCCCAATCATCCATAATACCTTCCAAGCAATCCAATCATTAATAGTATCCTAGGGAGTACGCTCCCTATCAATAGTCCAAAA
>CACSLK010008833.1:3567282-3579996 GCA_902706635.1 Striga hermonthica
AAGTTCATTGGGAAATACTATTCCCACCAGAAGACCCAAGAGTTGAGAGGCCAAATTGTCTCATTTGCCCAATATCCCAATGAGCCATTCCATGAGGCGTGGGAGCGATTCAAAGACCTTCAAAGACAGTGCCCACATCATAATCTTCCATCCGGCCTATTGGTAAGCAGTTTTTACGATTCTCTCTACAGAAACCTACAATACATGGTGGACAATGCCGCCGGGGGAGATATCGGTGCTCGCACGGCGGAGGAAATGATGGAGATTTTTGAGACAATGAGTACCAACTCATCTCAAAAGAGCTTTCGGGGGAAGAGAATGGCCGTAAACGAGGTCTCGCCCGGACAAGATGCTATTGCTCGGCAAATCACCGAACTAACGGAGCAAATGAGGTTACTCACCTCAAGAGGAGTTCAACCAATGCAATCCATGGCTGTTAATGTTTGCGGGGCGTGTGGAGTTCAAGGGCATGGATCGGAGATGTGCTCTTCGGCCTTCGATCAAGACTTTGGCGAGCAACCGGCAGACGCCAATGCCTTGCAGGGATACCAGAACCGATCGGTCAACGATCCATTCTCCAACACATACAACCCAGGGTGGCGAAACCACCCTAATTTCTCTTGGGCTAACAACAACAACGTTCAACAGCCCCGACAAAATTTCGCTCAACAACAACCTCAGCCCAATTATGTCCCTCAACAGCAAATGAGGCCGAATTACCCACAACAGCAGTTTCAACAACAACAAAGGGGACCAATTACCGGGATGCAAAACCAGGAGACAGGACAAGGTTCGTCTCACCAAGACGATAGGTGGGACAAAGTTCTCCAATTCATGACCAACCAGGAGTCATCAATCAAACGCGTAGAAACCCAAGTGGGGCAACTAGCCACTCGAGTTGGAAATATTGAGGCTGAGGCAGACAAAGAAAAGCTTCACAGTCAACCCACGGAGGCCAAAGCAATAACGGTGTTGCGAAGCGGAAAGGTGGTCGATAACCAGGTGGAAATGCCAACTCCACTCGAACAAGAAAACCAAACTCAATTAACAAGGGACGATGTCATGGTAATAAACAAAGAGGGCGATGCAAAGAAGACTACGGATGACTCACTATTGCATAAAGCCTCGAATCCATACAGACCTCGTATACCTTTTCCAGGACGACTGAAGGACGGGAAGCAAGAGAAACAATTCTGAGACCTATACAACATGCTTTCGAAGGTTAATTTCAACCTTCCATTGCTAGACGTTATAAAAAATATGTCGTCCTATGTAAAATTTTTCAAAGACTTGGTGACGAGAAAGAGGAAGTTCGGAGATGGCGAGAAGGTGGTCGTTTATGAGGTGGCAAGTGCTATGCATCATGACTTGCTAAAAAAGGAACGTGATCCTGGGGGTTTTATAATCAAAATTGCCCTCGGGAATGGGAAAGAGGCTTCAGGGATGCTAGATCTCGGAGCAGGGATCAACCTCATGCCATTCTCCATTTTTCAAAAGCTTGGCCTTGGTGATTTACGGTCAACCCGAATGTGCCTCCAACTTGCAGACCGTTCGATTCGCTATCCCAAGGGGGCAGTGGAGGATGTTCTTGTTCGTGTCGAGAAACTAATTGTCCCAGTAGATTTTGTGGTCTTGGATGTCGGAGACGTACTGGAAGATGGGAAGGAGCACACTATCCTTCTCGGCAGACCATTCATGGCCACCACCAACACATTGATAGACGTAAAGAACGGTACATTGAACATGACAGTTTTGGGTGAATCGGTATCCATATCGGTTCGGGAAGCCACATCAGCATCCTCGATAAACTTTGTCGAGGAATGTGCCTTTGTTGATAAGATGGATCCATTAGTCGAGGAGATAGCCATTCGGGACTTGGAGGAGAGATTGATACCAGAATTTACTGAAAAAGATGAACCGACCATTGAGCTCTTTGAGGTCAAGGAACTCTGACAAATTGATCCACCGCCAATAGAGTTGAAGGAACTTCCCTCACATCTCAAGTATGTGTTTCTTGATGACAAGAAACCGCAACCGGTGATAATTTTTGCCAAACTCAATCTAGAAGAAGAAAAAGAGCTCGTTGGGGTGTTACAGAAAAATCGAAAAGCGATCGGTTGGAGTCTTGGTGATATCAAGGGCATCAGCCCTTCCACGTGTATGCACCGAATAATTTTAGAAGAAGGAGCTAAGCCATTTTGCGATAGCCAACGAAGGCTAAATCCGAATATGATGGAGGTGTAAAGAAAGAGATATTGAAACTCTACTCTGAGGGGTTAATTTACCCGGTGGCTAGTAGCGATTGGGTCAGCCTGATCCACGTGGTGCCTAAGAAAGGAGGCATTACCGTGATAGAAAATGACAAGAAGGAGTTGGTTCCTACCCGAATCACTACCGGGTGGCGGATGTGTATTGATTACCGACGACTGAATGCGGCAACAAAGAAGGATCATTTTCCGTTGCCATTTATTGACCAGATCCTTGACAGACTATCGGGCCACCAGTTCTATTGGTTTCTTAGATGGACTCTCGGGCTACTACCAAGTGGCTATAGCACCGGAGGACCAGCCGAAGACGACGTTTACGTGCCCTTTCGGCACGTTCGCTTTCAGGAGGATGCCTTTCGGCTTATGCAATGCACCTGGCACGTTTCAGAGGTGCATGTTTTCTATTTTCTCAGACATGCTCGAGGATTGCTTGCAGGTATTTATGGATGATTTTTCTATTTTTGGTGATTCATTCTCTCATTGTCTCCATAATTTATCTCGGTCCTTGAACGTTGTATAGAGTCAAATCTTACTTTGAGTTGGGAAAAAGTCATTTCATGGTTAGGAGTGGAGTTGTCTTGGGACATGTTGTTTCTAATAAAGGCATTGAGGTCGATAAGGCCAAAGTTGACGTTATTGAAAAACTTCCTCCTCCTGTGAATGTTAAGAGAATTAAGAGTTTCTTGGGGCATGCCGGATTTCATAGACGTTTTATTAAAGATTTTTCGAAAATTAGCCGGCCATTGTGTCACTTTCTAGCTCAAGATGTGTCGTTCATTTTTGATGATGCTTGCTTGAGTGCTTTTAATGAATTGAAAAATAAGCTTGTAAGTGCCCGATTGTTATAGCTCCTGATTGGTCGCTTCCTTTTGAAATAATGTGTGATGCATCTAACATTGCAGTAGGCGCCGTTTTGGGTCAACGGGTTGATAAATTGCTCCGTGTAATTTATTATGCTAGTTTGACCCTTAATAGTGCTCAACAGAATTACACCACCACTGAGAAGGAGCTTCTAGCCGTAGTTTTTTCATTGGAAAAATTTCGATCTTACATTTTGGGTTCGAAAATCATTGTTTACTCAGACCACGCGACTTTGAAGTACCTTCTGAGAAAAACACATTCTAAACCACGGCTCATTAGGTGGATTTTGTTATTGCAAGAGTTTGATGTAGATATTAAAGATAGAAAGGGTTCCGAGAACGTAGTTGCTGATCACTTATCACGCATTGCATCATCTGATCATACATCCTCATTGCTTGTGCATAGTTCCATTAATGATGATTTTCCTTATGAGCATGTGCTTGAGGTTTCAAGAGTGTTTGGTATGCTGATATTGTGAATTATTTATGTTGTGGAATACTGCGGCCTAATCTCTCTTTCCAAGAGAAAAAGCGATTTGTTTCTATGTGCAGGAGATACTTTTGGGACGAGCCGTACCTTTTTAAGATAGGAAAGGACGAGGTGCTCAGGAGATGTGTGCCAGAGGAAGAGCAAGTTGATGTCCTAGCATTTTGCCATGAATTTCACTGTGGAGGACATTTCGGAGGTCAAAAAACCGCTTTCAAGGTTCTTCAGTCAGGTTTGTTTTAGCCTACCCTTTTCAAAGATGCTCATAATTTTTGTCGTGCTTGTGACAGATGCCAAAGAATTGAGAATATCGGTCCTAGAAACGAGATGCCCCTTGTAAACAATCTACAAGTAGAAATTTTCGATGTATAGGGTATCGACTTTATGGGACATTTCTTAAATCTTTTGGTTTCAAGTACATTTTACTCGCCGTAGATTACGTATCCAAATGGGTCGAGGCTATCCCCACAAGGACATGTGATGCTAATGTGGTCATCAAGTTTTTGCGCAGCAATATCTTGAGCAGGTGTTTGTCCCATTTTTGTTATCTTTTTCTTTGTTTATTTGTTAGTTTTTACCCCCGTTTTTAGTGTCTTTTTGATTCTTTTGGTCCACCAGTCGTTCGTTTCGCTTGTGTGTCATTTATTTCTCGTTTTTCGATATTTTCTATTATTTTGCTTGTTTCTCGTATGTTCTTCTCGTCTCCAGTGATGTGCAGGTTCAGATTATTCGGCACAGGTTTAGAGAGCAAAGAAACCCGAGCAGCTGCGTCCCGTCCCACAACATGTATTAACCCGAGTCCACCAACTTTCCAGGCACCGCACCGCGAGTGCGCCCCGTCTGCAACAGAAGTCACATTTTCTGGCCCCGCGCCGCGACGACACACCACCCTCGCGCCGCGATGGCCCCACATCTCAGACAAAAGCACTTTTTTCTTTCACCGCGCCGCGGCAGGCATCGCGCCGCGGCGAAACTTCATCAACGCGCCGTGAGGATGCCGCATCATGGACAGAGGAAGCTTTTCGAGCACCACGCCACAACGATCCATCGCGCCGCGGCAAGTTTCATTCTCCGTGCCGCGCCAGCACCTCGTTGTCGACAGCAGCATCTCGAACCTCCAGGCGTCACGCCGCGGCGAGCATCGCGCCGTAGTGACTCCATCTTCCGCGCCGTGTCAAGGTCGCGATACTCCGTCTGCCGTGTCACGGCAAGCCTCACGCCGTGGCGCCGAAAAGCTTGATATGCGGAACCATTTTTTTTACGTGATGTTTAATCGAGAATAAAAGACTATGGACCGTAGGGCTAAAAAATTATTATTCCGTACTTGTTATTTTTTTTGAACTCTCACTCGACAAAGAACTTTTTTTTTTCTTTTTTCTTCTCTTCCGTTTTGGATTCAATTTTGAAGGTGAAAAACCTCAAGATTTTGTCTTCCGATTTAGCTTTCAGATTTGGATTTCTCTTTGTTTTCGACATTGGTTTTCTTATTAATCGTAAGCATCTTTTCTCATTTAATTATGATGATTTGTGCTTGGGCTGCTATGTATTCTTATGTTGAAATTGCAATGAGTGGCTAGATTCGTTAGCTAGGGTTAGGGGATAATCGTTCTGGTTCGATTTTGTTTATGTGTATGGTTAATTGCTCAATCTTTTCGAGTAGTGCGTATTCTAGGGTTTAGATGTTTGATCACCATCTTAATCTAATTAATCGATTTGAAACCGAAAGGGGAGAAATCGTTCGACCAAGGCTCGTTAAGAATAGACTTGTTCGGTAACATAATGTCTGTGTGCTAATTGATTCGTTATTGATTTGTTTACGTTTATTCTCTTGTTTCGCGAGATATTGAGAATGAACCTCTGGATGAGTTAGTTTTTGAGTCCTTTAGTCGAGTAATTGATTGTTCGTAAATTGTTTTGAGAACCGGAAACAATATCCCCGATACCCTAGTCCTTTATCATTATTTGAGTTTAAACTTTAAACTGCAAGTTTGAAATTGCTAGCTTGTTCTTATTATTCGTAGTTGATAATCAAAAGACCCATATTTGAATTAGAGTGTTTAAGACTTGTTTCTTATTTCGTGTGTTGAATAACCGTGCAAAATAATCCGGCTAACCTTCCTCGTGATACGACCCGGTGTTCGAATCTTTCGATTCTACTTCGGTAAAAATATTTACAACAAATTGGCGCCGTTGTCGGGGAAGGTTTAGGACTTATTTTTTGCGCCTATTCATTTTGTTTTCCGTGTTTCTCTTGTTTCTTTTTATTTGCTAGGTGTTAGTTCTTGTTTTCTTTTGTTTTTATTTTATTTTTATCATTGGTGCTCGTAACCTTGTTGGTCTTTGATATAGCCATACTGTCATATAGCAGCTTACGATGTCCCGGTTTGAATATCGAGTTGACTTACCCTAAGTCGACTCCTCTCACATATCTCCTCATAATGATACATCCGGCCGAAGGTCCGGATGCTTTTCTTAGTCGACTTCTACCCTGTCGACTAGATTCAAGTCGATTCCGTCTGGAAGGATAAATGAGTGTATTAGGGTCTACTAGCGAGTGGGGGATGACCCAGCTGGATCAAAAGCAAGGATGTCTCAAGTCGACTGAAGTAGACTCGGGACTCTCGGATCCCCGACGACTCTTATACACTTCAGTATATCAGAAGTAAGCTATTAAGGGATAAGGAAGAATCTAGATGCTGACTAGGAAGAGGACAGAATACGAACCGACCAGGGTGTTTTGGACATTTCCAGTAAGTCGGCCAGGGCATTTTGGGGACTTCAGGTAAATGTTCTACTTCTATATAAAGGAGCTGAGGTAACTCCAAAACCCTAACTCCCATTCATTCCACATTCTCCTCCATTACTGCTGCTTCCTCAGATAAGCTCTTTTCACTCTTTTCACATACTGACTTGAGCGTCGGAGGCTCTACGCCGGAAATCCCTCCGGCGTTGAGTTCTTGCAGGTGTTCTCGCGGTTCGATAGCGATTTGGAGACCATCAAGACAGATCTGAGCTTGTTCTCATCGGTTCATTCCAGATCTGGGCGATTTTCCACCGGTTCACCCCAGATCCGAGAATAGACCCATCATTTGGCGCCGTCTGTGGGGAGTTATTGAAGGAATTAAGAGCTTTGCACCTAGCTTTGATCTGTGTTCGTTCCATTTTTGTTAGTGTTTTCGTGTTTATTTTATGTTTATTTTTCCCCATTCTAGGTATTTCTTTTTGGCTTTTGGTCCATTTTGAGTCTCGTCTTGCATTTCCTTTGTTTTGTTCGTTTTTGGTCTTTTTGTTTCTCTTCTCCGGTTTTTCGTGCGTTTCTCGTCGGTGGTGGTGTGCAGGATGAATCGCTCGATGAATGACCATGCGTGGACTACTACATAGATGGATGAGTTGGGGTCGAGTAGGAAAAGACGGAATTCGATTCCGTATCCGAATGCGTGCGTACGAGGCCAAAAACCGTCACCTTGCCAGAAAACAGCCTTCACCGCGGCCCGCGACTATGCTCCCGAGGTCGCGGAGAACAAATTTGCACTGCCAAGTTTTACTCGCCGCGGCCCGCGACGGTTCCTTCACCGCGGCCGCGGCGAACAAAATGTCGCAGACAAACAGCACTTCAGTCCAGGCTTTCCCGCGGCCTCGGGGGTTGGTCGCGGCCACGGAGCTTCTTCGCCGCGGCCCGCGAAGTCCGCGACCTGCAGATTTTTAAAGTTATATTTTGGGATCGTTTTTCATTATGTTTGATGTGAGGTTTTGTTCTTTCTCGTACGAAAAAAGTTCCAGAACCCATATTTTTCACTTGTTTCTCTTGGGGATCAATCTTGAGGGTGAAAACTTAGAAATTTGACTCTTGGATTTGGTTTTTTCTATTGTTCTCGACATTGGATTCGTTAATCGTAAGCTTTACTTTCGTTTTCCTTTCGATTGAGATGGCTTTGATTATTGAATATGTTGATGTTGAATGCATAATGATTAGCTAAATTCATTAGCTAGGGGTAGGGGATTATCGGTCCGGTTCGATTTCGTTTAAATGCTTGGTAATTGCTCATCTTTTCGAGTTGTGCTTAACCTAGGGTTTGGATACTTGATCTCCATCTTAATCTAATTAATCAATTCAGAAACCGAAAGGGGATAAATTGTTCGATCTAGGCTCGTTAAGAATAGGCTTGTTCGGTAACATATTGCCTATGTGCTAATTGATTCGTTAATAATTTATTTATGTTTATTCTCTTGTTTCGTGAGATATTGAGAATGAATCTCTGAATGAGTTAGTTTATTGAGTCCTTTAGCCGAGTAATTCATTGCTTGCTAAATGCATTAAGAACCGGAAGCGAAATCCCTGATACCCTAGCGCTTTTATAATAATTGTTCTTCGTCCTTGCTTACTACTTTCTCTGCTTTATTTAATTATTTATAGTAGTTGATAACTAAAAACCCATCCAATTATTTAATTTAGAATGTTTAGGAATTTTATTTCTTTTATTTCTTCTAATTGTGTTGAGTAAACGTGCTTAATAATCCGGCTAACCTTCCTTGCGATACGACCCGGTGTCGAATCTTTCGATTCTACTCCGGTAAAAGTACTTACAACAAAATTGGCGCCGTTGCCGGGGAGGGTTTAGGATTATTTTGTGCGCCTATTCATTTTATTTTTAGTGTTTCTCTTCGTTTTATTTTACTAGTTTATTAGTTCTTGATTTTATTTGTTCTTAGTTTTTCTTAGGTTTTTCTTCTTTGTTTATCTGGTGCTCGTGACGGTTTCTTGTCTTTGTGTATGCGTACCAGGAGTGGATGCAAACTGCTATCTCCAATCAACAAATCTGTCAACGAGAGCCTGAGGGAGCTGCGGGAAGAGCTTACTTTGGAATCGCACAGGAATGACGAACATTCTCCTAAATCATCCGAAGGCAGCAACCTCGATATGGGTGAACGACAGCAACAAGCTCCCCGTAACACCCTTCGAACTTTGGCCCAGCCGGTTATCGGGCCAGTCACTTCATGCATCCGTTTGCCGGACGCTGCACGGAACTACGAGCTTAAAATGATTCATTACAATCAGTTGCTGGCATTCCATGGGCTTCCAAGCGAGGATCCACTCAACTTCATCCGGGAATTTTACAATGTCCTCAACACTTTCCCTCTCAATGACCGTAATGACGAGCAGTTGAAGCTGAGGTGTTTTCCCGAGACTGAAAGACCGGGCCAAGGCCTAGTTCATGACACTTGCACCTGGCTCTCTCACTACATGGACCGAGGTGTACTCGAAGTTCATTGGGAGGTATTACTCCCATCAGAGGACTCAAGAGCTCCGGTCACAGATCGTCTCGTTTGCTCAATTACCGAACGAGTCTCTTCATGAGGCTTGGGAGCGGTTCAAGGATCTCCAACGGCAGTGCCCCCATCACAACCTCTCTCCGGGGCTACTCATGAACTGTTTCTATGATTCCCTCCACCAGAACTTGCAGTATATGGTCGATAACGCGGCGGGAGGTGATATCGGAGCAAGGACAGCCGAGGAGATGTTTGAGATTTTTGAGACGATGAGTACGAACTCGTCGCAGAAGAGCACGCGAGGCAAGAGGGCAGTAGTGAACAAGGTCGGTACAAGCAATGATACGGTGGCCCAACAGCTAGCTGAGCTTACTGAGCAGATGAGGTTGCTTACCGCACGAAGTTCTCAGCCGGTTAATACATTCGCTGTTGATACTTGTGGGGCGTGTGGAGTACCAGGGCATAGGTCCGAAGTATGCCCCTCATCTTTCGAGCATGACCCCAGTGAGCAGTATGCGGATGCCAGTGCCTTACAAGGATACCAGAATCGGCCAGCCAATGACCCATATTCCAACACGTACAATCCAGGATGGCGGAACCACCCGCACTTCTTGTGGTCAAACAACTCCAACACCCTTCAGCCACCCCGTCCGAACTTCATGCAGCAACAACCTCGACCCAGCTTTGTGCCCCGGCCGAACTTCCAGCCACAGCAGCCACAGCAACAGTAGAGGGGACCGAAAGCGGGGTCGAACTCGAACCTCCAGGACGACGTTGCTAAAATCCTTCAGCTTATGGCCAATCGTGAGCAGAGAGATGTCAATCAGGATGCCTCCATCAAGCGCATAGAGACACAGTTAGGCCAACTGGCCGCCAGGGTTGGGACCATTGAGACCGAGATGAACAAGGAGAAGTTACCGAGTCAGCCCGAGCAAGCTAAAGCTATTACTGTGCTCAGGAGCGGGAAGGAAGTGGAAAACAAAGTGCAGATGCCCGAGCCTGAAGATCAGGAGACTCATACAGAAAAGATCAAGGAAACAGAGTCCGGGAAGGCGACAGACGAGCCGGTGCTACATAAGTCGACGAATCCATACAAGCCGCGCATTCCCTTTCCAGACCGCCTTAGGAATGAGAAGCAAGAGAAACAGTTCCGAGATCTTTTCAGCATGCTCTCCAAGGTGAATGTCAACTTGCCGCTCCTCGATGTGATTAAGAATATGCCGTCTTATGGTAAGTTCTTCAAGGACTTGGTGACCAAGAAGAGGAAGTTCGAAGATGGAGAGAAGGTGGTCGTGTATGAGGCTGCAAGCGCAATGCAGCACGATTTGCCCAAGAAAGAACGTGAACCCGGTGGTTTTATTATCCAGATAGCTTTGGGGAACGGGAAGGTAGCTTCGGGGATGCTAGACCTTGGAGCCGGAATCAATCTCATGCCCTTCTCGATTTTTCAAAGGCTCGGCCTTGGGGATTTGAGGCCAACTCGCATGTTCCTCCAGTTAGCAGACCGTTCCATTAGGTATCCCAAGGGAGTAGTCGAGGATGTTCTCGTGAAGGTGGGTAAGCTTATCATTCCAGTGGACTTCGTTGTTCTAGACGTCGGGGATGTGCACGAGAATGGGAAGGATCATACCATTCTTCTCGGGAGACCGTTCATGGTGACGACTAACACCCTCATCGATGTGAAGAATGGTACCTTGAATATGACGGTTCTGGGGGAGTCGGTGTCTATTTTTGTTCGAGGGGCCATGTCTTCATCTTCTATCAATTTTGTAGAAGAATGTGCTTTTATTGATATTTCTGACACTTTTGTGGATAAGATGGTATGTCAGGAGTTCGAAGACGGATTGTTGCCGGTTTTTGAGGAAGAGGAAGAGCCTATAGTGGAGCTTTATGAGGTAGGAGAAGGCCATACCCGAGCTGAAACCACACTCGAGCTTAAGGAGCAGCCCAAGCACCTTAAGTATGTTTTCTTGGATGATGCCCATCAGAAGCCGGTGATCATCTATGCTGAGCTTGACAGTGAGGAAGAGGAGGAGCTGATATCCATGCTCAGAAAGTACCAGAAGGCAATCGGGTGGAGTCTAGGAGACATCAAGGGGATTAGTCCCTCTACTTGTATGCACCGGATTATCTTGGAGGATGGAGCCAAGCCTTTTCGGGATAGCCAGCGACGGCTAAACCCGAATATGATGGAGGTAGTGAAGAAAGAGGTGCTTAAGTTATTTTCTGAGGGATTGATCTACCCGGTGGCTAGTAGTGAGTGGGTCAGTCCTATTCATGTGGTACCGAAGAAGGGAGGTATAACCGTGATCGAAAACGACAAGAAGGAGTTAGTCCCCACCCGCATCACTACCGGGTGGCGTATGTGCAATGACTATAGGCGGCTGAACGCCGTGACCAAGAAGGACCACTTCCCATTGCCGTTCATTGACCAGATCCTGGATCGTCTATCGGGCCACCAGTTCTACTGCTTTTTGGATGGGCTTTCCGGCTACTACCAAGTGGCCATAGCACCCGAGGATCAGCCCAAGACGACATTGACGTGCCCCTTTGGTACTTTCGCTTTCAGACGGATGCCCTTTGGCCTATGCAATGCCCCGGGCACATTTCAGAGATGCATGTTCTCCATCTTCTCAGATATGCTTGAGGACTGCTTGCAGGTATTCATGGACGACTTCTCTATATTTGGTAATTCTTTTTCCCATTGTCTTAGCAATTTGTCTTGAGTCCTTGAACGTTGCATTGAGTCCAATCTGACCTTGAGTTGGGAAAAGAGTCATTTTATGGTTAGAAGTGGAGTTGTCTTAGGTCATATTGTTTCTTGTAGGGGGATTGAGGTCGATAAGGCCAAGGTTGATGTGATTGAACAACTTCCCCCTCTTGTGAATGTTAAGGGGATTAGAAGTTTCTTGGGGCATGCGGGGTTCTATAAGCGTTTCATTAAGGATTTTTCTAAAATTAGTCAGCCTCTTTGTCATTTGCTTGCCCAAGATGTGCCATTTGTATTTGATGATGCTTGTTTGTGTGCTTTTAATGAATTGAAGAGTAAACTTGTAAGTGCCCCGATTGTTATTGCCCCTGATTGGTCGATTCCTTTTGAAATCATGTGTGATGCGTCTAATCTTGCAGTGGGCGCCGTTTTGGGTCAACGAGTTGATAAATTGCTTCGAGTGATTTATTACGCTAGCTTGACCCTTAATGGGGCCCAACAGAATTATACTACCGCCGAGAAGGAACTTCTAGCCGTGGTCTTTTCTCTTGAAAAATTTAGATCATACATTTTGGGTTCTAAAGTGATTATCCACTCTGACCATGCGGCTTTGAAGTACCTTTTGAGCAAAACTCATTCTAAACCACGGCTCATCCGGTGGATCTTACTACTGCAAGAATTTGATGTTGACATTAGAGATAGGAAGGGGTCCGAGAATGTAGTTGCTGATCACTTGTCACGCATAGTACCATCTGAATCATCATCTTCTTTGATTATGCACCATTCCATTAATGATAATTTTCCTTATGAGCATGTGCATGCGGTGTCTAAAAGTGTTTGGTATGTTGACATTGTGAATTACTTGAGTTGTGGAAAATTGCGGCCTGATCTCTCTTCCCAAGAGAGAAAGCGTTTTGTTTTGTTGTGCAGGAGTTATTTCTGGGATGATCCATTCCTCTTTAAGATGGGAAAAGACGAGATTCTTCGGAGGTGTGTGCCCGAAGAAGAGCAATCGGATGTTCTCGCGTTTTGCCACGAGCTCAATTGTGGAGGACATTTTGGAGGTCGGAAGACCACCTTTAAAGTCCTCCAATCAGGTTTGTTTTGGCCAACTCTCTTTAG
>CACSLK010008833.1:3625854-3637107 GCA_902706635.1 Striga hermonthica
TAATGAGAAGAATATGCCAAAGATTTGGGTTTCAAATTATGTTTTTGGGACCTGCCACCGACTTGGTTATTGTATTGTATCGGATCAAACAATCTAACCAACTAAGATTTATATTTTCATCGTTTTTTCTTTTTTCTCCAAAACGGTACAACTGAACAAAAAACTGTATCAGAATTTGAACTCTCATCTCAGAATTTTGGGAGCAGAACTCGCTATGGTTGTAATCTGGGGGTGGGATCCGGTTGTAATATGGGGTGGATATTCGGATCCCACAAGCTAATGGAAGTGGGATAGGACAGACTTTTGTATCTGTCAGCGCTTGCATATTTCCAGATGGGTTTGTGGAGTTTGGAGTTGTGGTGGAATCTGAGGGGAAAGTCTTGTTCAAGTGGAAGGCCTGTTGTGAAAAAAACTCAATCAAATAATGAAGTCAACCTTAGAGCAGTTGGATGATGCAAAAGCTACAACAAACAGGGACTCTCACTTCCTTATGTTGCAGAATGGATACAATTCAAATTGCACAGCTGCTAAACAAGCAAAAGGAAGAAGATTGGGGAGTGTTGGTGCTTGTTACAGATATTGGGTTGCAAGCTGACAGATTTCCAACATGTTCCTTCTTTTGTGATAAGTTTGCTTGCTCTTTCTCTTTTTCTTTGGCTATAGAATCTTTCCAGAGAGTCTAGTGTGGGTGCTATATAGCTTGGATCCATTTGGATAATCGTTGTATGAATACAGTATTTAAGTTTTATGTTTTAATATATTGTTTGTTTGATCTAGGGAAAAAAAAGAACAAAAAATGTTTATAGAAGTTACAATAAGGAAGAAGTGATAACTTTTTTCTCTCATCTCTCTCTAATTTCTCTCTCTAAAAATTAGACTTCAACCTTAACCCCCTTTCGTCTTCTGCCGCCTCCTCTTCAGTGGGGCGCGTCGCGCCACCGTGCTTCCATCACCGCCGGCAAGTGCTCCCGCCGGATCGGCCATCGCTTTGGGGACCTCACGACCATGGGGGTTTTTGCCGTCTTATGGTTGTCGCTGGTCTGTGGTGGCGCTTCAAGTTTTGGTTGGGCCGGGAGGGGAGAAGGGGGTCCTCTCCAGTTTAGCATCGGCCGGTGGTCCGCATTGAGGTTAGTTCCTTCTTCTTATTTGGTTGTCCGTCTCCCTGGTGTTGGGGGTGGGCTCCGGCGAGTTGAGGCCTTGTATATTGGGGCCGTTGGCCAGATTTGCTGGTGGGGGGTGATGGGTTCGGGCTCGGTGGTGCTCGACACCCATGGCTGTCCGTCGATCCTGCGGTTGGACGATTGCTCCACCGGTGGGGCTAGTTGGTGGCTTCGAGGTTTTCAGATCTTGACTTTTGGTCGGAGTGGGAAAGAGAGTGGGAGCTGCTTTGGTGTTCCAGACTGTGGGTAGTTGGTGTTAGAGATCTGCTGTAAAAGCTATGTTTTGCAGATTCTATCGATTCCATTTTGATATGGCCATCATGTTTCAGTCAAAGTACATATGTTTGCAGTTTACTTATTTATGCAAATCATACTCGTTGTCTTATATTGAGATAGTGTGGTTCGAAGTGTTTCGAACAGAAAGATCACCTATCAGTTTCTTATAAGACTAAACTATATGTTCACAGTCTAGATAGGCAGTGAGACCCCTCTTGGAAAAAAGACTGTGGGGTTTGGAGCTGTGTTGGAATCTGAGGGGAAAGTCTTGTTCAAGTGGAAGGCCTGTTGTGAAAAAACTCAATCAAATAATAAAGTCAACCTTAGAGCAGTTGGATGATGCAAAAGCTACAACAAACAGAGACTCTCACTTCCTTATGTTGCAGAATGGATACAAATCAAATTGCACAGCTGCTAAACAAGCAAAAGGAAGCAGATTGGGGAGTGAGGGTGCTTGTTACAGATATTGGGTTGCTAGCTGACAGATTTCCAACATGTTCCTTATTTTGTGATAAGTTTGCTTGCTCTTTCTCTTTTTCTTTGGCTATAGAATCTTTTCAGAGAGTCTAGTGTGGGTGCTATATAGTTTGTATCCATTTGGATAATCGTTGTATGAACTACAGTATTTAAGTTTTAATATATTGTTTGTTTGATCTAGGGAAAAAAAGGAACAAAAAAATGTTTATAGAAGTTACAATAAGGAAGAAGTAATAACTTTTGTCTCTCGCCTCTCTCTAATTTCTCTCTCTAAAAATTAAACTTCAACCTTAACCCCCTTTCGTCTTCTGCCGCCTCCTCTTCAGCGGGGCGCGTCGCGCCACCGTGCTTCCATCACCGCCGGCAAGTGCTCCCGCCGGATCGGCCATCGCTTTGGGGACCTCACGACCATGGGCGTTTTTGCCGTCTTACGGTTGCCGCTGGTCTGTGGTGGCGCTTCAAGTTTTGGTTGGGCCGGGAGGGGAGAAGGGGGTCCTCCCCGGTTTAGCATCGGCTGGTGGTCCGCATTGAGGTTAGTTCATTCTTCTTATTTGGTTGTCCGTCTCCATGGTGTTGGGGGTGGGCTCCGGCGAGTTGAGGCCTTGTATTTTGGGGCCGTTGGCCAGATTCGCTGGTGGGGGATGATGGGTTCAGGCTCGGTGGTGCTCGATACCCATGGCTTTCCGTCGATCCTGGGGTTGGACGATTGCTCCACCGGTGGGGCTAGTTGGTGGCTTCGAGGTTGTCAGATCTCTGATTTTTGGTCAGAGGGGGAAAGAGAGTGGGAGCTGCTTTGGTGTTCCAGACTGTGGGTAGTTGGTGTTAGAGATCTGTTGTAAAAGCTATGTTTTGCAGATTCTATCGATTCCATTTTGATATGGCCATCATGTTTCAGTCAAAGTACATATGTTTGCAGTTTATTTATTTATGCAAATCATACTCCTTGTCTTATATTGAGATAGTGTGGTTCGAAGTGTTTCGAACAGAAAGATCACCTATCAGTTCCTTATAAGACTAAATTATATGTTCACAGTTTAGATAGGCAGTGAGACCCCTCTTGAAAAAAGACTGTAGTGTATTCTTGATTCAGTTGGTCTTTGACTGAAGAATTACACTAGCAATTATGATAAGTGTTGAACAGGACCACAGAAGTATAAGATTGTAAGACTCATTGATTGTTTTTGTAATCTAGACTTCGGTGATTGATGCGTTCTCTTAAGCTGTAAGATATTATAAAATAGGCATATATATTCACTTCTTGTTTATTTGATTTACCAAGTGATTCCTATTTTTATTAGGATGACATACGAGGTATTTTGGTGAATAAGAATGAATATATGATGTGCTATTATAAATTATTTATGGTCACTATGTTCCAGTGCGTTGGATTGATGACATCCCCGAAATGAGCTCAGGAATGTACATTATGTTGAAACCCTGCAGGTAGACGATTGTGTGACATAATGGTTAAGGATCTGAGTGGTACTAATTTCAGAAATGAATAAGAAGTTGATTAATTATTTTGTCAGTAATTTAATTAATCAACAGACATTATATCTTAAACATAGGGAGGTAAATCGATCAATCCGATTAATATTATTTAATCATGGAGGTTCAAATTTATTGATAACTTAGGAGCTAAATGGGGAGAGCAATAATATTACTCTAGTGGGATGTTTTAATATTTAATTCCATTTAATAAGGAATTAATTTTATTACATATTTATTATTCCACCAGGAAAGGAATATTCCTACTAGAATCTTGTCTAAGGTTAGGAGACTTGGGAGTCTTATAGAAGGTGCTGAGTAGTAGGAGATTCCATCCTAGAATGGATTAGTAATTGGAGTAGAATTAGGATTCCTTGGCCTAATAGGATAAGCCCATATTTAGCACCTCCTTAAGGTCCTTAATGGAGCCTAAAAATACACCATGTCCCAACCTCTCCTACAATGTTGTCTTGGCCGAATTTCTCCTACATACACGATAGAAAGAGCTTTGTTCGAGAGTTAGGGAGATTCGATTAATCGCTCCATCAAGATTAATCGAAGTAGGCGTTTAGGTAATCCGTTAGAAGGATTTTGGGTACAATTTATTCGAGAATCTTCCATATATATTTTTCCGGTCGTCTTCCTCTGCCACGTACCGCCATCCGCCGCCGCAGAGGTTTGCCAGAAATCACCGTCGCCATCGGAAGTCGCCCAGGCCCAGCCGATCGCAGCTGCAAGCTACCGCTCGCAGTCGCGCCAGTCAGGCCCAACGCCAGCTCCCAGCAGCGACCACAATCAACGCCCTTGAGCCCCGGTTCCGCCTGCCTGCTCGTGATCCGCATCGCTGCCGTTCCCAGCCCACGAGGAGTACCACCAGCGCCCAGTTGCCTTGTCGCGCACGCCCGCGTGAATCCAGACGCCAGCGCTCAATCCGCCTCGACATAGGAGTGCTGCCCCGCGTGCTCGCACACGCCCAGCGACTGCCAGCGCTCGTCCGCGTAGTCCAGCTGGCCGTGCGTCACGTCCAGCTGATGCGTATGTGGGTGTCGACCCCCGAAGGCGAGAAGGGCCGAAGGCCGATACTATCCAAGAAGGCCGAGCAAAGGGCCGTAACAAGGCTTGCATGGCCTAGGAGACGTGCACGAGCCCATATACGAGGGTGCCGACGTGCACAATGGCATAGGAGGTCAAGCATGCAAGGGTCTAGCTTGATAAGGAGGTCTAGCAAGAAGTTCGAGAGATCGAGGCTTGAAGGGTCGAGCGCATGGAGGTGCGCAAGGGCACGTGAGAAGGTAGCCCATAGGCATGCAACATTATGGTGCTTGATGAAGGACTATGCGCAGTTGACCGAGGCCGAGTGTACGATAGCGGGCTTGGGCGATTCGGTTGACTGGTGCAAGGCGTGCGCGAGGGAGCGACGCGCATGATGCTTGGAGATAGGGCTTTGGGCATTTACATTGCAAAAGAAACGAACGGTGCACGACGGGTGGATGTTGGGTGGACAGCGCGCACATAGGACGGCCGCAAGAGGGCGAATGAACGAGCGACGACGGGCGCGACACAACGCGCGATTGAGTAGGAGCAAGGGGAGCAGGGCGAGCGCGGGGGTGATGCCGAGCGAACGGACGTGCACGACATCTGCAGGTGGCGAAGATGTGCGCGAGATGGTCAAGCGGTCTAAGGGTGAAATCGCGTGCGCACACGCAGGGAGAGGCAAGACCATGGTAGCAATCCTAGTCCTCATAGGAATAGGCAAGGCCCGAATACTAGACCCCCCAGGACTAGGAAAGGCAGCTGAGTGCCGGAACACGCGTGGAAGATCAGTGACGGGAGTAATCCTAGAAAGAACAAGCAACATAGCCGGGAGCATATTCCTAGTAGAAATAAGCAAAGTGGATGCGGGCCCGAGGCATGATCCTTCAAGGAATACGAATGGCGCACGCAGGGCGCGAGGCCTTAATCCTCGAGGCAAGAGGACAGGCAGGCGAAGACGGCACAACCTTAGTCCTATAGGACTAAGGCGAGGCGCCAAGCGGCGGGTCCTAGGCGGCGCAAGAGAGAGAGACGGTTGGGGAGTCTTCTACATGAAGTGCAAGACAAGACTTATGCTTGGAGTGCAAGACAAGGCTTCAAGATCCCTTAGTTATTTAGTTTCTTTATTGCATTATGATATCTAGATTGTTTAGGATACTTAATATTTTATTACTTTATTAGTTCTCTAGGTAGATTAGGATTAGACATATTTTGTGCCTATATAAAGGTCCATTCCTTATGTTATTTTTCATCATCCAAGAATTATTATAAAATCCAGAACTTTTTTTCAACCACTTTGCTTTAGTTTTTCACCAAAATTCTATTGCAATTTTATTCGTTTCAAGAGGCGCGGTTGTGGCTCGAGAAGCACCTATCGGCGATTCAAGTCGCGGGCAAGCGGCTTATCAGGAGTCGGGACACGTGATCTTCATCATTGGTGCTTTCGTTGAGAGGTGTTAGATCTTGTGTCTTTTTCCCTACCCCATTCCCTTTCTTTTTCTTCCTCTTTATTTTGTCCCCCTTATTAAAAAAATATATATATATATCTCTTGAAAACAAGTCCTCGAAGCAAAGAGCGAAAGCAAGAGAAGAAATCAATGCCAACAAGTAGATGAAGGATAAGCTCGATAATCTAGATGTGCAAGTCCGAAGCATGAGCGAAGCTATGGATACCTTAGGCGAGGGTCTCGACACAACCAAGGCGTCGGTTCGTGAATTGATGGAGATCATGAACCAAAGGTTCGATGAGATGGCGCGAAATTTCCAACAACACGAGCGCCAACCACCACGGCAACAAAGAGCATGAGTGGCCCGAGGAGGAGGAGCGACGACGCGAGGAGCGTGAGCGCGAGAAGGACGACTTCGACCGGCGGTCCCAAGCGTCCAACTATCACGACCGCTCGAAGCCCGAGAAGCCGAGGATCACGCTATCCATCTTCATCGGCAACGACCCCGACGCATGGCTCAACCGGACTATGATATTTTAAGCTCCATGAAACTGAGGGGAACGAGCGGGTGCAATACGCGTCCTACTACTTAGATGGCGAGGCCAACGTATGATGGCAATGGCTCACGAGCGTCTACCGCAGCCGACAACAAGTCATCAGGTGGGATGACATCGAGCGCGAGTTAATCATGCACTTTGGAACATCTGACTACCACAACTACGATGAGGCGCTATCACGCATACAGAAAACCGGCAGCTTACGTGACTATCTAAAAGAGTTTGAGCGATTGGCATGTCGCGTGCGAGGTTGGCCCGAGACTGCATTGGTGGGAGCATCATAGGAGGGCTGAAGTTCGACCTAGCTGCAGAGGTGCGCTTAGAGCGGCCCGAATCGATGCACGTGGCCATGGAGGTTGCTCGACGTCGAGATGACCACCTCGCCACCACTCGAAGGGGACGGGAAGACGTGTGATACCCCGAGACACGAAGCGCACAAACGGATGCGAGAAATATGATTCCGAGTGGCCGACCACCAGATAGCTCTCGACCACCAGTCCCGGAGGTTAAGAGATTGTCGCTCGAAGAGATGAGGCGACGGCGTGAGAAGGGGCTTTGCTTCAAGTGCGAAGAAAAATTTACATCAGGCCACCGATGCAAGCAAGCCTTTGTGATAGAAGTCGTCGACTTGGACGAAGAAAAAATCGTGATTGATGAGCACGAAGAGAACAAGATCGAGGTCGCGGTGTTCGAGGAAGAGGCTGAGATCTCGATGCATACAATGGCGGGAACTCAAGGGCCAAGGACAATGTGGCTACCAGCATGTGTCAAGGACCATCGTATAGTTGTGCTCGTGGACAATGGGTCGTCATACGACTTCATTAATGCCACGCTGTCTCAGAAGTTGAATTTGACAATGATGAAAGTTGAGCCATTCGAGGTTCGAGTAGCCAATGGCGAACGACTAAGGAGCACCGAGTATTATCGTGGATTTCCGATCAAATTTTAAGGAGTCACCATCAAAGCTGATATCTATGCGCTACCCTTGGTTGGACCCGATGTTGTGTTAGGAGTACAATGGCTTGTGGGGTTAGGAGAAGTGACCACCAACTATCGAACTGGGGTCATGAAGTTTGACTCAAGAGAGCATCGGGTCACGTTAAAGGCAAGCAAAGACGGCGGGACCAAGGACGTTAGCCTTAAGTGTATTGAGCGGGATTGGCATGGAGGTGGCCATGTCTTCGTCGTTAAGGAGGAATGCGAACACGCGGGCACGGTTGGGCCAGTAAGTACAAGGATCCCCCACAGTTCGATGACTATTGCAAAGAGGTCGAGCAAGTCTCGACGGAATATGATGGCCCACCTATTTTCGACGTGTACCCCGAGGATGAACTCATGGACGTCGAAGTGGCCGAGGCAACTGAGGTCGAAGGGGAGGAGCACAAGGTTTGGGCGATTGAGCAACAAACAATCAGAAAAACGCGAGTTGGTTAGAGCATCCGACCACGTACTAGGCGAGTCCAACAAAGAAGAAGGTCAGTTCGACGAAAAGTGTAAGAAGCCTATCTTCCCATTTGAATTCTCGAAATATTTTAAGAACTCAACGGCCATGAAGTATGAGTATGAGCTGACGGATTATGAAGGACCGCCTATTTTTGATGTATACCCCGATGAACACTTTGCCGAGGTTGAAGGAACTTGGGTCGAATCCAAAGAAGACGTAGTGGTCGAGGTGAATCTTGAGAAAGAGGTAAATTGGTTGATGGTTGATTACGAGTCCTTGAGGACAAGGATATTTTTAAAGGGGGCGGGAATGATGCGTATGTGGGTGTCGACCCCCGATGGCGAGAAGGGCCGAAGGCCGATACTATCCAAGAAGGCCGAGCAAAGGGCCGTAACAAGGCATACATGGCCTAAGAGACGGGCACGAGCCCGTATACGAGGGTGCCGACGTGCACAATGGCATGGGAGGTCTAGCATGCAAGGGTCTACCTCGATAAGGAGGTCGAGCAAAAAGTTTGAGAGATCGAGGCTTGAAGGGTCGAGCGCATGGAGGTGCACAAGGGCACGTAAGAAGGTAGCCCATAGGCGTGCAACATTAGGGTGCTTGAGGAAGGACTATGCACACTGGACCGGGGCCGAGTGTACGATAGTGGGCTCGGGCGATGCAATTAAATGGTGCAAGGTATGCACGATGCAATGACGCGCAAGATGATTGGAGGCTAGGGTCTCGAGCGTTTACATTGCGGAAGAAACGAGCGGTGCACGAGGGGTGGATGTTGGGTGGACAGCGCGCACATGAGACGGCCGCAAGAGGGTGAATGAGCACGTGACGACAGGCGCGACACAACACGCGATCGAGCAGGAGCACAGGGCACAGGGCAAGCGCGGTGGTGATGCCGAGCGAACGGGCGTGAGCGACACCTGCGCAGGTGGCGAGGATGTGTGCGAGATGGTCACGCAGGCGAAGAGTGCGATCGCGTGCGCACACGCAGGGTGAGGCAAGACCATGGGAGCAAGCCTAGTCCTCATAGGAATAGGCAAGGTCCGAATACTGGACCCCCCAGGACTAGGAAAAGCAGCTGAGTGCCGGAACACGCGTGAAAGATCAGTGACGGGAGTAATCCTAGAAAGAACATGCAACATAGCCGGGAGCATATTCCTAGTAGGAATTGGCAAAGTTGATGCGGGCCTGAGGCATGATCCTTCAAGGAATAGGAATGGCACACGCAGGGCGCGATGCCTTAATCCTCGAGGCAAGAGGACATGCGAGCGAAGACGGCGCAGCCTTAGTCCTATAGGACTAAGGCGAGGCGCAAGGCGGCGGGTCCTAGGCAGCGCAAGAGAGAGAGCGAGGAGGTTGGGGAGTCTTCTACTTGGAGTGCAAGACAAGACTTATGCTTGGAGTACAAGACAAGGCTTCAAGATCCCTTAGTTTTTAGTTTTCTTATTGCATTATGATATCTAGATTGTTTAAGATACTTAATATTTTATTGCTTTATTAGTTCTCTAGGTAGATTAGGATTAGACATATTTTGTGCCTATATAAAGGCCCCTTCCCTATGTTATTTTTCATCATCCAAGAATTATTATAAAATCTAGAACTTTTTTTCAAACACTTTGGTTTAGTATTTCACCAAAATTCTATTGCAATTTTATTCATTTCAAGAGGAGCGGTTGTGGCTCGAGAAGCACCTATCGGCGATTCAAGATGCGGGAAAGCGGCTTATCGGCAGTCGGGATACGCGATCTTCATCACCAGCGCCCGACGCGCACCTGCTGCCGATCGCGACCAGCTTCCGTGACCAGCCCGCTGCAACCCGACACCGAGACAAGAGCACTGTGCGACCGAGCTTCGTTGGAACTTTCGATTAGAATCGAATAAAGGACAAATCTATCTGCCCATTAGATTGTGGTTTTCACACGAACTACATCAACAGTGTTCTACATCGTCTCTGAGTCGGCAAAAATTTTAAAAGGTAATGTCCATATCCTAACTAAAGATTCCGCTGCGTTAGGATTTATTTCGATAAGTTCAATGTTTTTCATGTTGTTTGGCGTTCCTCATAGAACCCAACAACTGATATCAGAGCCCAGGTTTAATTCAACCCCGTGCACAGTTTGAATTTGGACTTGGCCTGTTTACTTGAATTGTGTGCGTACGGACACAACAGCATAGTAGATTAGAAATTGCAATAAGTTTTTGCCGGTGATTTCGAATCCGACTATTGTGGCCCGTATGTATGGATTTTAATTCATGTTGAATGTATGCTATTTTTAAAGTCTCAGACATGTCGAGGAATTTTTGGGTTGGTGAATGCTTGTAATAAATTATCCGCGCGGTGGGACACTGTAACACCCCGCTATTTCATGAAAATCAGAGTGCGTTTTTCGCAAAGTTTTTCAAAATAAAAACAATTAATTTGCGAAATACTGATTCGGAGTTCTACCATAAAACATGACTTTATCTGAAAACTGTCATTTTAGCTTTAAAGAAAAACAAACGGTTTAACATAACATAATAACCGACTGAAAGTCGGATCAAAAGCTGAGTTCGTCAAATAGTCATAAACAGCGGAAAAACGTAGCGTCGCCAAAACATTTTTAAACACATTACCAAAGATCCTAAACCGAACTCCAGCTCAATCCTCGGCTCCTACCCTATGACCTGAAAAACATGAATAATGTGGGGGCGTGAGCACTAAATCCACTGTACTCCGCAGAAACTCATACTGAAGTAAACAGTGAAAATAATTGCAATATCATGATCCTGGCATATATAAATGAACTGAACTGAAACCGGTACTGAATAATCATAATCTGATACTGATGGTGAGATAATCATCACCTGCCTGATACATGAACATCTGCCAGCATAAATGTCGGACACCATGCGCACACTCTAGTGGGCAGACTAAGGCCACTAGAACCCATAATGGACCGGCGACCATTCCGAGCGGACACTGATAATACATACCTCAGACATGGTAGAATAATTATAATCAATGTAATACCCAGTCTGAGTCCCCACCTGATCCTTTGAAATGAAAAGGCAGTGTTGATATCTGAAGCCTGATCAAACTGAAATATATTATAAACAATTACTAAGTACTATGCTCAGACTGATAAAAATAGTTGTTTAATATGTTAATATGCTCTACTGAACTTGACAAGATATTTGGATTTAATCGGTATAACTGGAATCGGTTAAATACGGAACTGAACTGATATGAATTTACTGAACTGAATCGGACCTGAAATATAACTGAAAATGGGACTTGAACATGAACCGGTACTTAAAACATCTAAATATAGGGTAAACTGGTCCAACCGGTCTGGCCGAACCGTCGGCCTGCTGTGGCCGGGCGGTCGGCC
>CACSLK010008833.1:3657258-3675960 GCA_902706635.1 Striga hermonthica
GGTGACCTCCTGTTTAGAACATTCCTCGTGGGTGGGCAAGTATGAAGACCAAAACCCACCATGACTAAGGCCCTCGAGCTAGGTGGTCGCTTATTTAGAACATCCCTTGGGGTGAGCAGTTTGGTCGATTACTCACGCCCTCGGGCTGGGTAACCTCCTGTTTAGAACATTCCTCGCGGTTGGGCAAGTGTGAAGACCCAAACCCACCATGACTAAGGCCCTCGGGCTGGGTGGTTTCTTGTTTAGAACATCCCTTGGGGTGGGAAGGTTGGTCGATTACTCACGTCCTCAGGCTGGGTGGCCTCCTGTTTGGAACATTCCTCGCGGGTGGGCAAGTGTGGAGACGAAAACCCACCATGACTAAGGCCCTCGGGCTGGGTGGTCGCTTGTTTAGAACACCCCTTGGGGTGGGCAAGTGTAAAGACAGATTCCCCGCGACCAAGACCTTGGGGCTCGGTGAGAAGATACGAAGGCTAAAGCACCGAGATGAGCAGCATTTCAAGCCCAGTGAATGAGCAACCAGTGAACGAGAACCAAGATAAAGAGGTAAAGAGAGACAAAGTGGCGCAGGAAACCCATCATGTTTAAGGCCATGAGGCTGGATGGTCGCATGCTTCGACACCTCTGAAGGTGGGCATGTGTTCAAAAATTTAAAACCCATCATGTTTAAGGCCAAGAGGCTGGATGGTCGCATGCTTCGACCACCTCTGAAGGTGGGCATGTGTTCAAAAATTTAAAATCCATCATGTTTAAGGCTATGAGGCTGGATGGTCGCATGCTTCGACCACCTCTGAAGGTGGGCATTTGTTCAAAAATTTAAAACCCATCATTTTTAAGGCCATGAGGCTGGATGGACGTATGCTTCGACCACCTCTGAAGGTGGGCATGTGTTCAAAAATTTAAAACCCACCATGTCTGAGGCCATGAGACTGGATGGTCGCATTCTTCGACCACCTCTGAAGGTGGGCATTTGTTCAAAAATTTAAAACCCATCATGTTTAAGGCCATGAGGCCTGATGTTCGCATGCTTCGACCACCTCTGAAGGTGGGCATGTGTTCAAAAATTTAAAACCCATCATGTTTAAGGCCATGAGGCTGGATGGTCGCATGCTTCGACCACTTCTGAAGGTGGGCATGTGTTCAAAAATTTAAACCCATCATGTTTAAGGCCATGAGGCTGGATGGTCGAATGCTTCGACCACCTCTGAAGGTGTGCATATGATCAAAGATCTAAAATCAGTCATGTTTTAAAAGGCAGAAAATGTGTTGACCCTATATGGAGGTTCATTTCAATTATCCCGCCGGAATGTTGTACGAGTGTACCAAATCAAAACATCACAAACATTATTGAAGACAGAAACAAAATCAAGCAAAACATTTACATTCCAAAAGATCCCGGAAGATCGTCAAAGTACATAGTTCAAATTCAATAGAAATAAAGCTAAAAATACAAAGTTAATCTAAGGAGGAGGGGCTGAGGCCGAGTCGGCGTGGCTCGAGTTGGTATTTAGCTCAGGCAGATGGCTGGTCCCGGAAGTCGAGTCGCAAGCTTTGTTAGTGGGCGTTGTCGAATAGACTCAGCTAATGCGGCCAACATGGGAGCTGGAGGGGTCACGCCATCGGGCAGAGCATAAGTTTTCTTCAATACATCTGATCGAGCCAAGGTCCTCTCGAGCAGCCCTGACCACCACTCATGCTCGGGTGGCAAGTTAGGATCGCCCTGGAAGCTAAAAGGAACCTTGGGCAAGGCATCCCAGATAGCCCCAGGGTCGAACTGCTCGAAATCATCCTCGGTGATCTGCTCGCCGGCCTTTTGCAGGGTGAACTGGAAACAGTCTACCCCAAAGTCTTGGACCTCCTTCAAAAACTGGGGTGACTTCATAAAGTCGGCCATCACTTGTGCGCGGTACTCACGGAGGAAGAGCTGCCCAATAGTTGTGCCCCACATCATTTGCCGAGCTCCAAGAGCCACAGCATCAGCGTAGCGTTTGCATTGGCCAGCATGGGCAGCCCTCTCTTTGGCCAAGATCGCCTCCAACTCAGCCCGAGCAGCCTCTGCCTGAGTTCGAGCACTCTCCGCCTGAGCTCGAGCAGTCTCCGCTTGTGCCTGGGCAGCCCGCTCCTGCTCGAGCGCAACTTCCTTCTCCTTCAGCGCGGTTTCTTTCTCCGCCACAGACACCTCCTTTACCGCGAGGGCGGCCTCTCTCTCCACGAGAGCTTTGTCCTTTTTCGCGAGTTCTCCATCAAGAGGTTTAATCTTGACTTTAAACTCGATCTTCTGCTCGGTTTGCAACTCGCAGAGATTGGCGTTGTGCTTCAAGAGAGTCGAATTCTTGTCCTGCAGAAAGCCAAGAGTGCCCTTGAGACTTTTTATCGACATCCCAGAGCTGTCTCGAGCCTTTTTGGCTAGGGGCAAAAATTTAACCAAGCCCTATCAACAAAGATAGTAAAACAGTTCAATCCATGTGTCAACAAATAATGGTAAGAAGGAATCAATACAAGTTCAAGACAAGTAATACCTGGGCAAGCCATTGTATGAGCTGGTCGCCAACCTCGGGCAAAGTGGCGCTGGCCTTTTTGCGGTCGTCCTCGAGGAGGGCACCCTCGAGACGCTCGACCACTTCGTTCATGGAGGCCGATAGCAGGAAGGTGGGGCTAGCGGGTCAGGCCAAGAATGGCTGGCACGCCCCCGTTTCAAGACCATTTTGCCCTGGTCGGTGCGAAAGCGCTTCTCCAGGGCCAGCTCGCGCCCCGCCTTATCTTGACTGTTAGACTCGACCAGAGCCTTGGTCGAGCCAGCAGAAAGGTTCTTCGAGGAAGAATGATTGACATGAGGTTTGTCGTAGGTCTTGTTTTTGGATGAGGCAGTGGGTTCAAAGGATTTGTCTGTGGTCTTGGAAGAAGTGGCATCTTTGGGATTGGGAGCTCGAGGGTCGGTCTTCCACTGACGGTTGTCGGTCTTTTGGCGGTCACCAATTTTTTGGTGGCGGTCGTCGGTTTTATGTTGGCGGTCAGCGGCTTGGCGGTCAGCGGTTTTGTGGCGATCATCGGTTTTAGAAGAGATAGTGGTTTTGGTGCTAGAAGAGGACATGGACTGGTGTTGAGGGTTCTTCTCGGGAGGAGTTCTACCTTGTGGGGACTTCTGCTGATGTTGCGAGTGAGATGGCGGCTTCTGTTGCTGTTGTTGTGGCTGTTGTTGTTGTTGTAATCCTGACGGCGGAGGCGGTGGCAAAGGAGTCTCTCGCGGCGGTGATCGCGGCTGCGGCTCCGGTTGAGGCTCAGAGGAAGTAGCTGACCCCTCAGCTTGGCCCCTGGTCGAGCCAGAGATAGCCCCTGTCTCCTTTTTAAGAGGATTTTTCCTCGGAGGAATATTGAAACTGGGCACCTCTGCAAGAAAAGAACAAGAAAATTAGAATCAACATTAACAGAGGTTAATCAAAAAATGAAAATAGAAAGACACAAAAACAGTCGAGCAATCTAGTCGAAGAGTACCTAGATCATTCTCGATCCGGATAAGATTAAGGATCTCACCACTAGGTGGAGGACAAGTTTTGTGGGTGAGTAGGCCACAATGATGGAGCAGGTTCTCATCTTTGAGAAGTTCTTCCGATGCAACGGACTTGGCGTTCCAAGTGTGCACCCGTTGCTCGAAAGGGGGGTTTGGAGGAGGGGTGGAAACCTCCAGAGGAACCTCCTTGACCCAAGGGATGGAAGGCCAAGGGAAAGGCACATCAGGTTGGACAAAAAAAAACCTATCAATCCACTTGGGAAGATTGGAGGGAACGTCATTAATAAAATGAGCACCGTTGTGGCTCTTTAAGTAAAAGCCTCGACCTTGCTTGGAAGGGGCATAGCAGTAGTGGAAGATGGCGAGGTCAAATCGACCAATGACGTGGCAAAGGATGATGAAAGTGGTCATGAAACGGATGGCGTTGGGAGGAAGTTGGTGCAGGAGAAGCCCGAACCACTCGCAGATCTGGAGTAGCTCAGGACTTAGAGGAAAACGAAGACCGAGCTTGAATGGAATCTCAAAGAAGGTGTAATAGTTTTCAAGGGGATGATCGAAGGTGTCAGAAGAAGAAGCGCTATAGAACGCCAAACCGATAGGTCGGCTGATCTTTTCAGGTCTATACCAAGGGTGGGAAAGAGAAGTAGAAGATTGATGCTTTGAAGAGGCCTTAGAAAGTTTTTTGGTCGAAGATTTCCTAGGAGGAGAGTTAGAAGGGCCATGTTGGGAGGAAGAAGGCAGAATGGTCAAAGATGCGGGAGTAGTGGGTTGAGGAGAATTAACCTCGTCCTCCTCTGGCTCGTCTAACGCGTCGAGAGCAGGTCGACGGCGGCGGAGAGGAATGTTATCCATAGTATCCCCGGAGTTGGAAGAAGCAACACAGGCTGTGAAAATACGGGTAGGAACAGAATCGCCGGGGCGAAGAATCGAGAGAGGAACAACTTCAAGTGCATAGGGCAATACTTGAACCGAGTCAGATGAGGTGGTCGAGGTAGCAGGATCTGAAAAAGAAAAAAAAACAAAAAAGAAGTAAAAGAACAATATCAAAAAGAAGGATTTTGATGAAAAAAAAAGGGGGAAGAAGAGAAGGTTTGCAAAGCTAGGGTTCTACGAAGAGGCGATTCATGAGAAATTAGAGAAAGAGAACAGGAATTGTGGAAGATTTTCGAAGAAAAAAGGCAAAATTCACAGTAATTAATAAGCGGATATAGACATCCAACACATAAACTCAAAATACCCAATCAGCAAACTTCAGATACCCAATTCAGGAAATCCAAAACGCAAAATCTCTGATACAGAAAACGTAAAATCATGTGAAGAACAACTTACTCATAATCGCAGAAGAGAGAAGTAGGAAAGCTCGAGAATTGCAAGAGGAATCGCCGGGAAAAGCTAGAATTTTGCAGGGAGGATTTTCGAATGCAGAGGAAGATAAGAGGCGCAGAGGTGGAAAAAGTCTCAAAATCCGTTAAGTGTGGAATTTATACTTTGGAAAGTTAAAGGGTTGGAAGATTAGGACCGTTAGATTAAAGTCGGATCTTACGGTGGAGAGCATTAACTCACACGACACTCAAAGTGGGCGCGTTATGCGAGGAGACGCTATCATTAAAGTATCTGACAAGTGTGCGAGTGGCAGAAAAGTAAGCATGGCGGAAAGGACATGTGACAGGCGACTTTATTTCTGGCAGTTAATGAGGAATTATTTGAAATAATGAGCGGGAAACTCACTAGGTGGTCGATAATTGACGTCTTGTCACCAAGGAAAGCGAAGAGCACGAACTCACTCTTAGATCGAGTCACCTTGACTCGACCAGAGTGGGGGGACTAGATGATATCGGATATTATACCCACAAGACTAAAACGGTCCATCGACCGGTCGAAGGGGTCATACCATGAGGGAATCGAGCTGAAATCGGCCAGTTAACCTGTCAACCAGCCAAGCAGTCGACCAATCTATCCCTCGACCAGATGAACGATCGAGCAATTCGGTCGAGCAGTTAAGTCGACCTCGATCTGTCGACCACTTCGTGGACTGAGCACTACGTGAGATTGGCCTAGTCACAGGCTCGTGTAAGAGCCTCTAACCTAATTTCAGGAGAATATTTACCCCATGTGCAGGAGGACACGTGTCGAGAATGTAGTGGTTGATAGCGATAACCACCTCTGACATCTCCCAACGCCCTGCACCACCTCTGATATGTGCACGGCGTGTCAGAGTACGGACGGGCAGTTTGGGCAGCCTGCTCACCTTATCCGGGCAGCTATTAGGGTAGGTATCTCACCCCTATATAAAGGGGGTGAGCCTTTCTCCCTTAACACGATTTTTCCATTATTAACTTCAGTATACTCATACACATACTGACTTAAGCATCGGAGGCTCTTCACCGGATACAACCCCCAGTGTGAGAGTTTGATATAGCCACGGCTAGTACTGCCGGCTCGACCGGTAGTATCTGATATAGCATGTTGTACCCGACCGGTTTTTGTGGATATATATTGAAGAATACGCCTATATATGGGCTAAGACACTTGATATGATAATATGGGCCGAGCCCAACCTAGGCCAGGCCCAACTTGGACTATAAGGTACACTCCCCCTATAAAAGGGGATGAGGTACTCATTTCCTCTCATTCTCTATTCATTCTCTAAGCACTCTCTCCCTACTCTCTCTCTTTATGCATATGAATCCATTACTGACTTAAGCATCGGAGGCCCAAAGCCAGGCACCCCTCCCGGGGTCCCAGACTTTGGGTTCTTGCAGGTACGGTGGCCGTCCGAGTCGAGAGAGCCCGGGTGACATCTTTGTCCCATCATTTTGGCGCCGTCTGTGGGGACCCGTTCGAGAAGCCAAACGGTATCCCGTCTGAAAATTCGAACAAAGCTCCTTCGACTCGAGCAGCCGCCGCCACCGGCACCACCTCCGGCCGCCACCGCCGCCGCTGGCCTCTGGCCAAATTGACCAGATCGGAAAGATTCTTACACCAATGGATAGATCTCCTCGAGGAGAATCTCCCCTTAAAATGTCATTCAAAAATTCATCCGGGAAGGCCGCCGATTTTCCGGTCAAAGATTTCAGATCTAAGTAATTTCGGTCAACTATCAGCCTTCAAATTAATTTCCCCGATAATCCGGGAAGGCTATAGGAAATCTGAGGGTACCATCAGAATCCACTCGCCGAGACGAATCTCCAGATCCCGACCTCCGCCGATCGTCGCCGTCGGGCGCCGCCGCCTCTGCCACCGGCCGCCGGTCAAAGTGCTCCGATCGAAAAACCGTTGGTACCATCGTGAAGATCGTCCTACCCTTGTAATCTCACACAAAGATTCCTACTGTAAGGTTGTCGATTTGGAGGTCAAAGTTTTTAGATCTAGAGTGAAAATTGGTCAACCTCCGATTTCTTCTTCAATTTCCTGTCGGATTCAGGCGAATCAATCGAATCTGAGGTCACCAATGGATTCCCCTCGTCGGGGCGCGTAGACGGATGGCCACCTTCTCCAAATCTGGCGAGCCCTAACAGCCGCCTCTTATCACCTTCTCCGGCGTGAGTCGCCGCCCAGACCTGTACCCCGCGGGTTTCAGCGTCCTCAGCCCAACAGAGAGGCCCAGCGCGATCTACCAACAGCCCAATTTGCGGAAGCCCATTGTGGAAAGAGGAGAAGGGCGCGGGCTGTATCCAGCCCGAACGGCCCGCGAAGATAACTGCACTCAACTCGCAGGGGCCCACGCTCCAGCCTGACTTTCAGCCCGCGGAAAGCCTGTCCTGGCCCGTGTCCTTCACTGTTTTCAGCCCGCGAGGGCCCGCGAGTAGCCCAGCTTCTACGCCACCCTCTTTTTGGCCCAACAGAGGTTTTCTTGTGGCCCAACAGCATTTTAGTCGTGGCCCAGCGCCCTTTGCGCGACCCATTGAGCGAAACAACCCCATAGCGGAACGATAAGACATGGGCGGTGAGATAATTTGAGATCGAATTCTCATGATGAAGGTATGAAATTAATTTAAATTGCGGGCTCAAGGGGTTTTTAAATTGGCAAAAATTGGATAAATGACTTGATTTAAATTGGAAAATTTGGAGACTTGAGGATTTGAATTGGTGAAAATTGATAGATTGTTTGATTCGTTCGAGGAGAACTATTTAATTTGCTCGAGATATCATTTGATTTATTCGTGATCAATTGGATTTACTCGCATGATAGTTTGACTGATTGACAAGCATATTATGTGGTTTATACATAAAACTTGATTGAATTATCCATGTGAGACATTTGATTTATTCATGAAGATTAATTGTTTTACTCATGGAGATACTTGCTATACTTGTAGAGACGATATTTGATTTATTCGCAATCTTACTATGTGATTTATTCGTAAGAGCTACTTGAGTTACCATTGGGAGCTGTTTGAATTATTCATGGAGATTATTTGATTCCCTCGTGGAATTAGTTGATTCGAGTGGTAAGATAGTATTTGATTTGTTCTTGGATATTATCTGATTTATGCATGGGATTATTCGATCTGCTCACGAGATATGATTGGATTTATTCTTGAAAATTTTTAACTTGCTTGTTGAGATAATACTTGATATATTCACGAAGATGTTACTCGACCTATTCAAGCAAATATTTGCATATATTCGTGAATATATTATCTGATTTACTTGCGCAAGTATTCGATTTATTCGTGGAGTCAGTCGATTTATCCATAGAAGAGTTGTTAATTTGAGAATATTTTGCACTGAGAATATTTTTCGACCGTGCTGGACGTGCGGTGGGTATGCTTATCACTCTCGGATCGATGGGCTTGGGGACATGAATTATATAATTAGTTATTTTGATATATTCGGAGTCTCTCATTTTGATTTTCATGAGCGCATGTGGAGTTTTGTTTGAATTAAATTGCCCACAATTCTCTGAGCTTGTCATTACTAGAACATGCCTTGAATCGAGAAGATAGTGATGTTCGTATTTGATCTCCTATTTTTCTCGCGTGAAAAATGATAAAACGGATGACGTGAATATAATGCTGATAACAACATCTCTTTGAATTCTTGTCGAGGAACCCACGGGATGATGCAAGTCTTGACAAATTATTGAGACAAATGTTCGAGTGTCGAGGACAAAATGAGCAAACAAGAATTTATCAATGTGAGATGACAATGGAGGTTAAGTTTTGATGGTGTTGATCACCGGTGGCAGTCTCGGAGACAGAAATCAAGTTTCCTTTGGTAAGGTTGGATAATTCCCAATGGTATTCTTAACTTTAAGGTACACAATTAATCTCAACTCTCGATATCTGTTTTGATCGACATGATTTATCAACGCATTGAATTTCTTAACACTCTTTCTTGGAGAAATGTTGTTGGAATCATGACTTACATGGATATGTTTCGAATTATTATGTGGATAATTAACAAAGTGCAGAAAAAGAGACATATGCAAAACTTTGAACAAAAATCTGGCATGACGAAGGCCTTCGGGCTGGCCAGTCTCGAGTCTCCACAACATTTGAATTCAGTATTAGGATGAATTCATTTGAATTTTACCTTCTACATTCGTTTGATGATTGTAGATATCTGCGGAGTATGCTTTGTCGAATTATTTATTGAGTATTGGTTTTGTGAAATTCTGGTCTATAGTACATTTGAGTGGATATTTATGTCCTTTATCATCGAGATAAAGAGCTTAATTACAGATTGTGGTGCGATATAGTAACGCGTGGATCGTTTTGATTTTTTTGATGCATCTATTGCTATTATTGCTATCGGAATTGCAAATTGAATGATATGAATAAATTGCGACTCATGAACCTTGCTTGATATTTGCTGAGGAAAACAGATGAACAAATGAACTGATATTTAGATATTGCATGGACTGCTTTGGTGAAAAGGAATAGATAGCAGGGAATAATCGAGCAAAAGTAATCATGTATACAGGAAAGGGAGGTAGAGAATGTGTTTGATGATTTTGTGATACACTGGATATATATATATTTTTTTTTTTACGATTACCTTGCTCGTGTAACTATATTTTTGGTGATGTTAATGAGAATGATCGATTGTTATCATATCTTGTGGTGCTCGATGTGTTTCTCCTCGACCTCGGTGGAAGGTCGGTTTAAACAACTACGAAGTTGTGACTCGAGTGGATTCTCGACAAGGCTACGAAGCCTACGACTACGAAGTCGACCTAAACAACTACAAAGTTGTAACTCGAGTGGATTCTCGACAAGGCTACGAACCCTACGACTATGAAGTCGATTTAAAAAACAACAAAGTTGTGACTCGAGTGGATTCTCGACAAGGCTACGAAGCCTACGACTATGAAGTCGATTTAAACAACTACGAAGTTGTAACTCGAGTGGATTCTCGATAAGGCTACAAAGTCTACGACTACGAAGTCGATTCAAACAACTACAAAGTTGTAACTCAAGTGGTTTATCGGCAAGGCTACGAAGCCTACGACTACGAAGTCGACCTAAACAACTATGAAGTTGTTACTGGAGTGGATTCTCGACAAGGCTACGAAGCCTACGACTATGAAGTCGACTTAAACAACTACAAAGTTGTGACTCGAGTGGATTCTCGACAAGGCTACGAAGCCTACGACTATGAAGTCAATTTAAACAACTATTAAGTTGTGACTCGAGTGGATTCTCGACAAGGCTACGAAGCCTACGACTATGAAGTCGATTTAAACAACTACGAAGTTGTAACTCGAGTGGATTCTCGACAAGGCTACGAAGTCTACGACTACGAAGTCGATTCACACAACTACGAAGTTGTAACTCGAGTGGATTCTCGACAAGGATACGAAGCCTACGACTACGAAGTCAACCTAAACAACTACGAAGTTGTAACTCGAGTGGATTCTCGACAAGGCTACGAAGCCTACGACTATGAAGTCGATTTAAACAACTACGAAGTTGTAACTCGAGTGGATTCTCGATAAGGCTACAAAGTCCACGACTACGAAGTCAATTCAAACAACTACAAAGTTGTAACTCGAGTGGATTCTCGACAAGGCTACGAAGCCTACGACTACGAAGTCGACCTAAACAACTATGAAGTTGTGACTCGAGTGGATTCTCGACAAGGCTACGAAGCCTACGAATATGAAGTCGATTTAAACAACTACGAAGTTGTGACTCGAGTGGATTCTCGACAAGGCTACGAAGCCTACGACTATGAAGTCAATTTAAACAACTACGAAGTTGTGACTCGAGTGGATTCTCTACAAGGCTACGAAGCCTACGACAATAAAGTCGATTTAAACAACTACGAAGTTGTAACTCGAGTGGATTCTCGATAAGGCTACGAAGTCTACGACTATGAAGTCGATTCAAACAACTACGAAGTTGTAACTCTAGTGGATTCTCGACAAGGCTACGAAGCCTACGACTACGAAGTCGACCTAAACAACTACGAAGTTGTAACTCGAGTGGATTCTCGACAAGGCTATGAAGCCTACGACTATGAAGTCGATTTAAACAACTACGAAGTTGTACCTCGAGTTGATTCTCGACAAGGCTAGGAAGCCCTCAACTATGAAGTCGTCCTAAGCAACTACAAAGTTGTATGTCTCGAACGAAATCGCGACAAGACTAAGAAGCCTTCGACTATGAACTCGACCTAAGCAACTACGAAGTCGTATGTCTCGAGTGGAATCTCGACAAGGTATGAAGCTTTCGACTATGAAGTCGATCTTAACAACAAAGATATAATTCTCAAGTGAAATATCGACGAGGCTATGAAGTCTTCGACTATGAAGGTAATCTAAACAAATTACGAACTTATGTTTCTCGAGGTAGAATCTCGAAAATACTATAAAGCCCACAGCTACAAAATTCGGCTCAAATACTAACTATGAACAAGTCAAACTATTGTTACAATACTAGTCATACCAATGGAATGAACGTCAGTTCTCGACTTCGATCAGCTCGCAAGAAGGGTTGGGGAGAAGACGAGTTGAAAAACTTTTCTTTTATCAGCTATGAAGCTGTTAAAATCGTTGCTCGACTTCGACCATCTTGCAAGAAGGGTTGGGGAGAAGATAAGTAGAAAAACTTTTCGTTTATCAGCTATGAAAGCTGTTAAAATTGTTGCTCGACTTCGACCAACTCGCAAGAAAGGATAGGGAGAAGATGAGTTGATAAACCTTATGCTTATCAGCTATGATGCTGTTAAAATCGTTGCCCAACTTCGACCAGCTCGCAAGAAGGGATGGGGAGAAGATGAGTTGATAAACGTTATGCTGATCAGCTACAAAACTGCTAAAACAATTGTTTTCAACCTCAGAAGCAGTTTGAGTATATCCATTATTGCTTGATTTTTTCCACCACGATTACGGCCTCCGGGCTGGGTGGTTGAAGACGAAAAACCCACCATGACTAAGGCCTCCGGGCTGGGTGGTTCACCATGATAAAAACCCATCGAGCAAAGATGGTCGTATGTATCAACCACCCCTCCGAAGGTGGGCAGGCGTTCGAACCTAGATAATCGAATATTATCATATTTTGTTGTGCTCGATGTATTTCTATTCAAACCTCAGAAGCGGGTCGAGTATATTAATTACTCCTCAAGCAGATTGATGTTGATTCTTGCTTGATTTTGTTGAAATTGTTCTTCGACCTCGGTGGAAGGTCGAGTGTATTCATTACTGCTCAAGCAGATTGATGTTGATTCTTGCTTGATTTTGTCGAAATTATATTTTGACCTTGGTAGAAGGTCGAGTATATTCATTATTGCTTGAGCAGGTTGATGATTTGTATTTGAATTTCATTTTGTCGAAATTGTATTTCGATCTTGGTGGAAGGTCAAGTATATTCATTATTGCTTGAGCAGGTTGATGATTTGTATTTGAATTTGATTTTGTCGAAATTGTATTTTGACCTTAGTGGAAGGTCGAGTATATTCATTATTGCTTGAGCAGGTTGATGACTTGTATTTGAATTTGATTTTGTCGAAATTATATTTCTACCTCGGTGGAAGGTCGAGTATATTCATTATTTCTTGAGGAGGTTGATGATTTGTATTTGAATTTAATTTTGTCGAAATTATATTTCGACCTCAGTGGAAGGTCGAGTACATTCATTATTGCTTGAGGAGGTTGGTTGATTTGTATTTGAATTTGATTTTGTCGAAATTGTATTTCACCTCGGTGGCAGGTCGCGTATATTCATTATTGCTTGAGCAGGTCGATGATTTGAATTTGAGCTTGATTTTGTCGAAATTGTATTTTGACCTCGATGGCAGGTCGAGTATATTCATTATTGCTTGAGCAGGTCGATGATTTGAATTTGAGCTTGATTTTGTGGAAATTGTATTTCGACCTCGGTGGCAGGTCGAGTGTATTTATTATTGCTTGAGCAAGTTGACGGTTTTATTTTACTTTGTTTTGTCAAATGGGATTTTTTCTACGTGTGAGTGGAGTCAGGTCTTTCAGTCTTCGAGAGGATACACAACTGGCTTGAATTTCAAATTTTGAACTAGGGGGCGATAGGATGAGGTAACCGAAAAGGTTTATTATTTATTGACAAAGCAGAATGTATAAGTTCAAATTTTCAAATTCAAGACTCCGAGGATTGGTCATGTGATATTCGACCTCGATTTCAGTTGTCAACCTCAGAGCCAGGTCATTCAATTTTCGACATCAGAGGCAGGTATTTCAAGTTTCGATCTCAGATTCAGGTTTTTCAGTTTTTTACCTCAGAGGCAGGTCTTTCGAGTTTGATTTCGGATAAAGGTATTTCAGTTTTCGACCTCAGAGCCAAGTCATTCAATTTTCGACCTCAGAGGCAGGTCTTTCGAGTTTCGATCTCAGATTCAGGTTTCTCAGTTTTCGACCTCAGAAGCAGGTCTTTCGAGTCTGATTTCATATAAAGGTATTTCAGTTGTCGACTTTTAGAGTCAAGTTTCTCGATTTTTGACCTCAGAGCTAGGTCTTTTGTTTTTCGACCTCAGTGGTCATTCAATTTGCGGCCTCCGACCTCAGGGTAATTTGATGTTTGAACTCAACAGCAGATCAGTCATTTTTCGACCTCAACGGTCTCTCGATCCTCGATTCGGGGCTTTCGACCTCAACGGTCTCTCGATCCTCGATTCGGGGATTTCGACCTCAGCGGTCTCTCGATACTTGATTCGCGACTTTCGACCTCAACGGTCTCTCGAATCTCGATTCGGGGCTTTCGACCTCAGCGGTCTCTCGATTACTCGATTTCTGGTTTTCGACCTCAACGGTCTCTCAACTCTCAGTTTTCGACTTTCGACCTCAACGGTCTCTCGACTCTTGGTTCTCGACCTGGAGTTTTGATTCTTGATCTCGGATGCAGATCTTTTTGGTCTTCGACCCAGAAGCGGGTCACTCGATTTTTGATCTTATTGGTCATCCGACTTCTGATGCTTGACCCCAGTGGCGGGTCACTTAACTTTCGTTCTTTACGACAATTCGGTGTTCAATGTTGACTCCAGTGACAAGTTGCTCTATTTTTCACTCTTGGATCGAGTTATGCTCACTCGACCAGAGTGGGGAGACTAGATGATATAGCCACGGCTAGTACTGCCGGCTCGACCGGTAGTATCTGATATAGCATGTCGTACCCGACCGGTTTTTGTGGATATAAATTGAAGAATACGCTGATACATGGGCTAAGACACTTGATATGATAATATGGGCCGAGCCCAACCTAGGCCAGGCCCAACTTGGACTATAAGGTACACTCCCCCTATAAAAGGGGGAGGAGGTACTCATTTCCTCTCATTCTCTATTCATTCTCTAAGCACTCTCTCCCTACTCTCTCTTTCTATGCATATGAATCCAGTACTGACTTAAGCATTGGAGGCCCAAAGCTGGGCACCCCTCTCGAGGTCCCGGACATTGGGTTCTTGCAGGTACGGTGGCCGTCTGAGTCGAGGGAGCCCGGGTGACATCTTTGTCCCATCAGAGTTATTTGCAGGTTTTCGACGTTCTACCGGCGAGAAAATGAGTCGATCTATCCCAAACCGGACCAGTGCGTTCACACTGCATTAGCAAGAAAGGGCAATGCGGTTATGAATGACGCGTAACCTCAACAGAAGGCGAAGAAGTCGAAAGGCAAGTGCCACAGATGCTAGCAGAAAGGACACTAGAAGGCAGACTTCCCTCTCCTCAAGAAGTTCGACAAAGGTACATCTTTTTCTTTAGTCGTTGAAACATGTTTAGCGGTGTTATCTACCAGAACCTGGTGTGTAGATACGAGAGCCACTGATCATGTCTGCAATTCAATGCAGGGGCTCCAGGAGACCAAACGGTTTACGGAAGGAGAAGTTACCATCTACTTGGGCGATGCTAGTAGAGCGTCAGTAGTTGCAGTGGGAGACGTCTATTTAGATTTTGGCTTAGATAGGTTTCTAATTTTGAAAGATTGTCTTTATGTTCCTAGTTTTAGAAAGAATTTAATTTCAGTTTCTAAATTTTTTATGAATGGTTTTTCATCTACTTTTGATAATTAAGCTGCTATTCGTTTTGGGAAAAAAAATTCATATGTTCTGGTTCATTAGTTGACAATCTATACATTCTAGAATCTAAGTCATCTTCACTGCAACAGAAAAAATTACTTAATTCATCATCTAATCTAAATAAGAGAAAGGAACCTTCCAAAATGAACAAAACATATCTTTAGCATCTAAGATTGGTCATATTTACCTTAGGAGGATTCAAAGGTCGGTAGCAGACAGGCCCTTAGGGTCGTTAGAAGTCAAGGCTTTTCCAACTTGTGAGTCCTGCTTGGAAGGCAAAATGACTAAGAGGGTTTTCAGTTCGAAGAGGCATAGAGCCGAAGATGTGTTAGGGCTAGTTAATTCCGATCTATGTGGTCCTATGAGTTTCCAAGCGAGAGGTGGTTTCGAGTACTTCGTTACGTTTATCGATGATTACTCGAGATATGGGTACATTTTTCTTCTGCACCGCAAGTCTGAATGCTTTAAGAAGTTCTTACAGTATAAGGCAGATGTGGAGAAGCGGTTAGTAAAAAGTATCAAGTCACTACGATCAGATCGTGGTGGAAAATATCTCTCGAATGAATTTAGGAACTAGTTGACGGATAATGGGATTACTTCCCAGCTAAATGTGCCTGGCACGCCTCAGCATAATGGTGTAGTAGAACGGAGGAATAGGACTCTTATGGAAATGGTTAGGACAATGATTAGTTATAGTACTTTACCAGATTCATTTTGGGGATATGCTCTAGAAACAACGGTATACATTCTGAATAGAGTACCTTCTAAATGAGTACCGTCTACACCATTGGAGTTGTGCTCTGGGCATAAGCCCAGTCTAAGGCATCTCAGGATTTGGGGTAGTCCAGCACACGTGCTGAGAACTGATACTGATAAGTTGGAACCGAGGAAACAAAAGGTGGTCTATTTTATAGTCCCGAGAACCAGAAAGTAATCGTTAGCATGAATGTTAGGTTCTTGGAAGAAGACTATGCCTTAGATCATAAGCCCAGTAGTAGACATGTCCTCGAGGAGTTAATGAGAGTGAGTACTTCAATACCGAGTGAGCTTGATGTTACACCACAAAGTACTGCAACACGTATCACTGATGATGCACCTGAGCAGGTAGTACCTCGTCGTAGTAGGAGGGTTGTCCGGCAGCCCGAATGGTTCATGGGTTTGGGAGTGTCTTCTGAGGCCATCCTGGATGTTCTTGAATCCGACCAATGGTCATACAATAAGACACTCCAAGATCGAGACGCAGAGTCTTGGCAAAAGGCGATGAAATCTGAAATAGGGTCAATGGACTCTAATCAGGTCTGGGATCTTGTAGAGCCACCAGTGGCATCCATGCCATTGGATGCAAGTGGGTCTATAAAAGAAAGAGAGGAGCAGATGAGAAGGTTGAGACCTTCAAAGCTAGGTTTGTTGCGAAAATGATACACTCTGGAAGAGGCGATCGATTAGGAGAAAACCTTTTCGCCAGTAGCCATGATCAAATCCATCAAATCTTCTTCCAGAGTAAACCGAATAAAAACAGATCTGGGATTCAATAAGCCAACTGAAAATTCACCCTTAAAACCAATAGAGCTCAAATTTTTACGGATAGTTTCCATGGTCGGACGGATTCTCTTGGCTGCAGCCGTTCATATGGATTATGAGATTTGGGAAATGGATGTTAAGACCGCTTTCCTTAACGGGAATTTGGACGAGGACAACTATATGCAGCAACCAGAAGGATTCATTACAAAGGGTCAAGAGCATCTGGTCTGCAAGCTGAAGAGGTCCATTTATGGACTGAAGCAGGCTTTGAGGTCTTGGAACATCCGTTTTGACGAGGTTGTCAAATCATATGATTTACCCAATGTCCAAATGAACACAATGTGTACAAGAAAAGTGATGGAAACGTGGTGGTGTTTCTTGTGTTGTACGTGGATGACATTCGTCTCATTGAAAACAGTGTAAAGATGTTATCAGACGTAAATGTATGGTTATCCAAGCAGACTGATATGAAGGATTTGGGAGAAGTAGGACATGTTCTTGGAATCAAGGTCATTCGAGACCGAGAGAAGAGAAATTTATGCCTATCCCAATCCACATACATAGATACTATCCTAAAGCGTTTCAACATGCAGGATTCCAAGAAAAGGGATTTACCCTTTCGGCGTGGAGCACTTTTATCTATGAAGATGTCCCCGAAGACACCTCAAGAGATAGAGGACATGAAGGAAGTTCCTTATGCATCGGTAGTAAGAAGCCTCATGTATGCGATGTTGTGTACGCGACCTGATATTTGTTATGCCATGGGCATGGTAGCACGATATCAGAGTAATCCAGGACTAGAACATTGGTCTGCGGTAAAGCATATACTCAAGTCCCTACGTAGGACTAAAGAGTACATGTTGATTTATCAGGCAGATGAATTGCTTCTGTTGGGCTACACCGATTCTGACTTACAGGCAGACCGGGATGAAAGCAAGTCAACCTCAGGGTTTGTGTTTAACCCAGCATTGGACAAGGAGAAGTCATTGTTGCCAAGATACAGTCAGAGGATAACCCAGCAGATCCTTTTACGAAGAGCCTACCGGCAAAAGTCTATACGAGACACATAGAAGAAATGGGAGTCTGACGTTAGAGCGACATAGTAGACTAGTCTTTGAGAATTAGATTGAAATAAATTGTGGTTAGTACCGATTCGATCCGAGCTCTCTTATGTTTTGCAGATTCTATCGATTCCATTTTGATCTGGACATTATGTTTCAGTCAAAGTACATATGTTTGTAGTGTATTTATTTATGCAAATCATACTCCTTGTCTTATATTGAGACAGTGTGGTTCGAAGTGTTTCGAACAGAAAGATCACCTATCAGTTCCTTATAAGACTAAACTATTTGTTCACAGTCTAGACAGGTAGTGAGACCCCTCTTTGAAAAAGACTGTAGTGTATTCTTGATTCAGTTGGTCTTTGACTGAAGAATTATACTAGCACTTATGATAAGTGTTGAACAGGACCGCAGAAGGATAAGATTATGAGACTCACTGATCGTTGTTGTAATCTAGACCTTAGGTGACTGATGGGTTCTCTTAAGATGTAAGATAATATAAAATAGACATATATATTCACTTCTTGTTTATTTGATTTACCAAGTGATTCCTATTTTTATTAGGATGACATACGAGGTATTTTGGTAAATAAGAATAATTATATGATGTGCTATTATAAATTATTTATGGTTACTATGTTCCAGTGCGCTGGATTGATGACGTCCCCAAAATGAGCTCATGAATGTACATTATGTTGAAACCCTGCAGGTAGACGATTGCGTGACATAATGATTAAGGATCTGAGAGGTACTAATTTCGGAAATGAATAAGAGGTTGATTAATTATTTTGTCAATAATTCAATTAATCAACGAACGTTATATCTTAAATATAGGGAGGTAAATCGATAAACCAGATTAATATTATTTAATCATGGAGGTTCGAATTTTTTGATAAATTAGAAGCCAAATGGAAAGAGCAATAATATTAATCTTTTTTTTTTCTCGAAACGATAGAAATGATATATAAAAGCACAAAAGTGCAAGAGTACAACCACCAGCTGAATACACACCCAGCCACCAGCTGAATAAAATTGGGAGGACAAGTCATAAGACCTGCCTAGAACCGACCCTACCAGGGTAATACCCTAACAACCAAAAAACACAATCACTAAAACGACCCCAAC
>CACSLK010008833.1:3677839-3698966 GCA_902706635.1 Striga hermonthica
GATCGCAACCGCAAGCTACTGCTTGCAGTCGCGCCCAGCCAGGCCCAACGCCAGCTCCCAGCAGTGACCGCAAGCAACGCCCACGAGCCCCAGTTCCTCATTTCTGCTCGTGATCTGCATCGCTGCCGTTCTTAGCGCACGAGGAGTACGCGCGCATCGTTCGCCTGCGCCCAGTTTCCTTGTCGCGCACGCCCGCGTGAAGCCAGACGCCAGCGCCCAGTTCACCTCGGCATAGGAGTGTTGCCCTTTTGGGATCAATGAAGATCTCGTTATGCACAAATCACAAATTCAATATCAAAACGTAAACCTATGCGCAACGGATCGAAAGGTTTGCGTAAAGAACTTACGGCTTAAAATTTATGGTGATCTGGCTGATCTTCTGGATGGTCGTACACAAGACACCACTGAATTTGTTGACTGCAAATTGCGTCCTAGGATTGTAAGAACAAGATCGGATCGAAAACCGGATCAAACGAGTGCAAAATGGATGAAGACAAGATGCAGTTGTGGGACCTTGCAGTGGCGCGTGCGGGCGCGTCGGTGTTCGGACGGCTTCGATCTCGATGGCGTTGGAAAGATCTCGTTGAGACGGTCGTCTGGGTATGCTGCACGTCTTGATCGGACATCTGGTTAGTTCGGTACAACCAAATATATTTCGTCTCACTTTACCCAAAAGTCTTCTACTGTATATCTCAAACACCTCTTAATCTTTTACCATTGGAACAACAAGAAGAAGATAAAGCTCGAATGGGAACTGAGAGAGAGAGAAGAGAGGCGTGGGGCGTGATTTCGAAGATGTGGAATTCTCTTTTCTTCTCATGAGCTTAATGATGTATATATAGAGCTACAGTAGGGATCCTTAAGTGATTGGGATTAGGGCTCCTTAATTAATTAAAATACTTGTTGACCAAGCCACTTATTTTAATTAATTAAATACTATTAAATGGGCCACATAATATTATTGCACTCCATTTTCTTAGCCCAATTTACAATTGAGACTCCAATAATAATTACTCGGTTTATCTCACCATGTTTAAGATATAATGTCCATTAATTAATTCGATTACTGACAATCAAGAATTGATTAATTTATTATTATTTCACCGAATCTAGCGCTCGTTCATCACATTATTACTATGTCGGAATTTAATCCACCTGCAGGGTTGTTGTTATGTGATTGTTAACAACGATTATGGATATGATTAGTTACGTAGTTTGAGCAATTTGGACGTTAAACATGCAATCAACACTCAACGATGGTCTCGGTCCGAGGTGAATCGAGGTGAAAAGCTACAGCGAGCTGTTACGTGTTTCTTGTAAAAAAACGGTTCAGGGGGGTCCCCTGTACAAGTTTGTACAGTGGCTATTTATAGTAACTTTTTTGAGATACATATTGGGATTTGTGCGAGACTTTTTCAGAAAGCTACTTTTAGTGGGCGGTGTTGTCAGGGGGTCCCACTCGAATGATGACGGGTCTTGTGATGTGTGAGGCTTGAGCGTAGGCGCCTTGTCACCAACTTCGGGAGTAATAACCTCGGTTTGGGATGACCTCGGTAAGAGGATCACCTCGGTCTTCTATGGTCAAATCGGTTTAGTACGCGGACCGGGATGAGTGTTGACCATGTCGGTGTTGGTAATACTCCATCTAAAGGTGTATTCTGAGGTTGGTAATCTCGAATTACAGAATCAGATGATAACATAGAGGCCCCCAGTATCAGCGGGCATACGAAGTGATGGTCGTCGGTACTGCCAAACGGATAGAGACTCCGAGTCGGTAATAAGTGGTAGGGTGGAAATGCCCGTTTTGACGCGCTTGTATATACGAAGTGACCTAAGTAGGTTGTATGATCCGAGGTGAAGACCATATTCCGAGGTGAGAACACTTGGCAAAAATTTGTGCAAATTCTGGGCAGCACTGGAAAAGATCTGAAGGGACGTAACGGTCGGGCATTAAATAGGTAGTGTGAAGGGTCGCGCCGTAATGAATGAGATAACAACCACTTTAATAGGGTGCCATGTGTACAGTAGGTTCTGTCAGACGAAAGGGTTGCACCGTTTGAGATTAGGGGTCGCGTCGGTTATACGCGCCCCTAATTGGGAACCCTAACGGTCGAAAATAGGGAATTATAAATAGGGCACAGAGGATTTCGATTAAACTATCTTTGCTTTTGCTTTTATTTATGAATCTCTGCGAATTGCTTTCTAGTTGTCGAATTTCCTCTGCAAAATCGAGATTTTGTTCTTTGTTTGTTGTTGTCTGTTCGCGAATTCCTTGGTAAGTTTTATTGTTCATTTTTTTGCCTATTTCCTGGCATTGTATTTTTCTTTCTATTTGATGGTGTCGAAGGGAAAGGGTAAGGCTGTCGCGAGTTCTTCTAGTACGGAGTCGGTCCCACTGGAGGTGTACCATGACTCAGAATTGGTTGAATTAGCTTTCGAGTACCATCGGTGGGATCCGATGTTGGTGAAACACCTTGACATCAAACCGAATGACGAGGACGGCGATAGTGTGGTGGAAGAAAATGCAGCAGATCTTGAAGAACCTCATTGGAGGAGACCGGTGAGGAAGTGGCCTGACCCTGCGATCGATTTTGAAGGTGAACCCAGCATTTTGACGGATGCCGATGTGGTGATGCTCCGGGAACAAATTCGGATCCCGCCCTCGGTGAAGATTTTTGCGCCTTATCCGGGGAAAAGGATAACTAGCCCTCCTCCAGGTTGTGTTGGTACTTTTGCGGAGAGTTTGAGGTCGGGACTGAGATTTCCGCTGCCGAATCTGATTACGGAATATCTCCAAAGTTGGGGGTTACAATTATGCCAAATTACCCCTAACAGCTGGAAGAAGATAATTGGTTTGATGGTTTTGCTGCACAAACGAGGCGAAGGTTTGCCGTCGTGTAAAAAGATAATGAGTATTTATGCCTTTAAAAGGAGTCCGAAGAGGAGAGTGGCAGAGACTTCATGTTGTTCCTTCGCCGGAGCAAAACCTCAACATGGTCTTTAAGTTGGTGAAATAATAACTGAAATCCCGGAGACACTCCACGGTTTTCAGGAGGAATGGTTGTGGGTTGGTGGAGAATGGCAGGCCGAAAGCTTTTTCCATGAGCCTCGGATCGACGGGATGACAATTCCGATGAATATTCATTCCGGAGCGAGTGAGTTTATTTTGTTATTCACTTCATTGTTATTTTTCTGATATCGGTCTTATTTTGTGTACTAACAGGTTGGCACTTTTCCTGTTTGTAGAGAAAGAGACAAAGCAGAAGGAACCGAAACTCAGTCCGAAATTCGGTGGGAAGTTATTCGTACTTGCTGGACTAGACAAAGATATTCGGGATTATAGGAAGCTTGTGGTTGATTCGAAGCTTGAGGCTGCTGGTTTATCCCTCGGGGTTTCAACTTCCAGATTTGATCCCGGTAAAACAATTTAATTCTTTCTTTTTGACGAGCACTTTGGCATGATCGTGGTAATTGTTTTCTGAAATGTATGCCTTACATTTTTTACACAGTATACTACCCGTTACTCGGATTTTTCAGATACCAAATTGTTATGGACGCCAAAGACTTCAGGCGTCGGTATCCGAATAAGGATTTGCAATCAAAATTCGGTAAGAGTCAAGACTTGCGATTGACCAATGCCATGAGGAGAGACTTAGTTCGAGCGTTGGTGAAGAGGACCACAGTGAGAAAGTCAGCCGACGTCGGAATCAGTGCGACGTTGGCAATGGACCTGGAGAAGACGAGGTCCCCTCAGGAGGTGACATCATCCGAGGTGCCACCAGTTATCGATTCAGTGGCACTTAATCAAGCTGAACCTGAAGAGAGTCCGACAGGGGTGAGTTGGCTGTGGCTGAACAAGTACATACTGAGGTGCTGTCAGAAGAACCAGAGAAGTTGCAATCGCCTCCGAGGTCATTGGAGATTGTACAGCCGGAGAGAAAGAAGAAGAGAAAATTGGTAAAGAAGTCTGCTGCCGAGGCTTCTTCTAGAGCAGAAAAAATATCGAAAAAGAAGCATGACTCCGGTCGTAGGGGTTCGAAAAAGGGTGCTGATGACTCTCCGGTATTTGAGAAGTCATTTTTATCGATCAACGAGGAGAGGGATGCGAATGTCAAAGTGCCCAAAGGAGTAGTGGAGGAGTGGTTCACCACTTTTAAATCAGTTAAGACTCCCCACATGTCTTCGAGTGTCGAGATGCCGGAAAGTGCAAAAAACGCAGCTCGGGTGCCACTGATGGTATGGGTCCTAAAGTCCAAAGTGGGGGTTTCTGCTTTGTCTAGTGTTGACAAGCTTAGCTATGCGAAAGCTTGCATGGGTCGAGCTTTGGTAAGTTTAGTTGCTGCCCAAGATGATCAGGGCCGAATAGCAGCGTAACTACAAAGAAAAAAGCATAACATTGTTGTTCGAGATGCGATGATCGTGTGTTTGAAGGAGGAGACGACTAAGGTTGAGGCCGACTTGAATAATGAGATCGTCGCGCAGGCTTCACAGCTTGAGGTGGCTCAGAAAGATATTTCAACCTTATCCGAGGAGAAAAAAGTTCTCCAAACCGAACTGGAGGAACTAAAGGCACGTCTAGCGTTCGGCGAACAACATTCTATGGCGCTGGAAACCAAAGCTGAAGAGGCAGAACAGAATTACTTAAAGGAAAAGACCGAGCACGATGAAGCTCGTAAAGAATGTACCGAGGTCCGCGAACTATTGAGCCGCCAGCGGGATGCCCATCAAGTAGCGATGGCCAAGCTTGAGCGAGAAAAAACTGAGTATGGGGAATTTATGTATGAGAATGGCTTTCAAGCCGGTAAAGACTCTGTCCCTGCAGTTTCTACTCAAGTTGGTGAAGGTGTCGAGGTCAGGGTCGCCGATACCGGTGTGAATGCTGAGGTCGACCCTGACCTTGAAATGGAGATGAACACGTGCATTAACCTTCGCTGGGTGATTGAGCGTTTTGATAATGGCCTGTATGACACTGATGAACTCCGACATTTTCTCTTCCTTAAGCTCGACAAATATAATTTCTATCCGGAGATCAAGGGAATGCACATCGGGGCCGATGAAGACGAAAAGGAGTTTTGCGAATGGATGCTCCGTCGGGCCGAAGAGATTACATCAAATCCAAACCTACCTCCTCTTTCTGAAGAAAGGGCAGCTCTTCTCCGTCGGGCTTATGTCAACATGATTCTTGAAGGAGAGAAGGAGAATAGAAAAGAGCTGGCAGACATTTATGTCACGACCTTGACGTGGAAATTGAATAGAACTTCGATGATATGACTCCTAAACAAATTCGAAACACTGTTATGGCGTACATCAAAGACAAAGCCAAGTCGACAGACAGAGAGGTCGTTCATCCGATGGAAGGAAAGGGAACTGACAATCTGGACCCACGCCATGAGTTTGTACCAGTAACTGATGCGGCTATCGATGTTGCGGCCCAGGTAAAGGAGATCGCCGTTTTGGAGCGACTTCAGAAACAGTTTTCCGCTGAAATAGAAGCCGGCGAGGCCAGCGGCGTTGGCCGAATTGGAGAAGATAAAGACGATGCGGCTTGATGTCTTGTGGAAACTTGCGTTTTTTTTTTAAAAAAAATATGAAGTAAGTAGTCGGGGTGTCAGAATGTTGACATCCTTAGTAGGAAATATGTAAGTTTGGAATTTCCTGATTTTATAATATGAATTTAGCATATTTGAATGAATTCCATTCTGTTTATTTTGTTGTGCAAAGTCAGCAATTTTTAGACCAAGTGTAATGAACTTGGTGGAAATATGAGACCGGCCTTTCAACTCGGATTTATTCATATTTACAACCGAGTTGTGAGCTTTTTATAAAAATGAGTTCCGAGTTCCACATTGATCTTTTTTTAATGAATTCGGCTACCAGTGTAAGTCGATATGCAAACTTAATACGAATTTGCGGAACTTAACACATTTTATGCCGTGCATAAGATAAATAGGGTTCACCGAACCTCGTCAGAGTCCGATTATAAAATGGCCCCAACTGAGTTGATTGTTTTATATTCGGTTGCTAGCGGGACCCGTCAAATCATGTTTGCTGAAGTGACGTGGATGAGCTTCAGCCCAACCAAACCATACGTGGGATTTGGATGTATTACGAGGCATCAGCGAGACCGAGTGTCGCAATGTTTACATCGGTACAAATTATTGATATAACCGAGTTTCGAAATATCTAACATCGGTACTGAGTTGTTGCTCGAATTTCAAAAGTGAAAGTCTTTGAACTTTCATTACATCAAAAGAGTAGCTTCGTTCATTCAAAGCGGCAAAAGGAGGGTCTGATAAAAAAGAAAGTCAGCTGTCTGACTTTGGATTTTTTATTGATAAAACTTCTTTAGAAATACAGCATTCCACGGGTATTGGTGTGGAGTTCCGTCAGGATGAGCAATCCGGTATGATCCGCGGAGTAGGATCTCAATGATCTAAAAAGGTCCGTCCCACTTCGGTTTGAGCGGACCGGGGTCAGGCCCCATGATTCGCTTTAGGACTAGATCTCTTATTCGGAATGTACGAGACTTGAATTTGGAATTGATGTATCTCTCACTTCTTTGTTTGTAAGCGGCATTCTTGAGTTCATCACGAGTACGGTCCTCTTCGAGCAAGTCCAAGTTTGCTTTCATATTATCCGAGTTGGACTCTTCGGTATAATGTTGAATCCGGTAGGTCGGTTCACCGAGTTCAACTGGGACGACGGCTTTTGAACCGTATGTTAATGAAAATGGAGTTTCGTCTGTGGATGTTCTTGGGGTTGTACGATATGCCCATAAGACGTGTGGCAATTCTTCCGGCCAGGCTCCTTTAGTGGCATCAAGGCGGAATTTGAGACCGTTTTTAATCAACTTGTTGACGGCTTCGACGTGACCGTTCGATTGTGCGTGATAGGGCGAGGAGAAAAAGTGTATGATCCCATATTCTTCACAAAGAGTTTCAAGCCGCTTGCCCTCAAATTGTCGACTATTATCGGTAATGATCGAGTTCGGTATTCCGAAGCGGCAAATGATGGACTTCCATATAAAGTCAACAACTTTCTGTTCGGTTATTGTAGCTAATGGTTCGGCTTCGGCCCACTTTGTAAAGTAGTCAACAGCAACGATTGCAAACCAGACACCGCCTTTTCCGGTCGGTAGGGGACCGATGAGATCAATCCCCCATTTGGCAAAAGGCCAGGGACTGTAGACCGACTTGAGTTCTTCAGGGAATTAATGAATGTTAGGTGCAAAAAGTTGACACTTTGGGCATTTACAAACCCACGCTGCAGCGTCTGCTTTTAGTGTCGGCCAGTAATATCCTTGCCGCAAAATCTTGTATGACAAGGCTTGGGCGCCGGGGTGGCTTCCACAAATTCCTTCTTGCACCTCTTCAAGAATTTATCGGGCTTCGTACTCGGTTAAACATTTAAAAAGTGGAACTGGATATCCTCTCTTGAACAAGGTTCCATTTTCTAGAGTATACCGAGCAGCTCGAATCCGAAGTGCACGGGCTTCTTTGGGATCCAGAGGTAAGGTCCCAGTTTTCAAGTATTGAACTATGGGATCCATCCAAGTCGGAGGTTTTTGAGAGGTGGCCGAATCAATAGTCGAAACTTCGGTAAGATGGGTTGATGGGTGTTCCTACTGACCGACTTAAACATAGTCCACACTTTCCATTCCGGTTCTCGAAGCGAGACGGGACAGGGCATCAGCTTGTACGTTAAAAGTCCGTGGGATGTGTTCGACTTCAACGGAGAACTTTGACAACTTCTGTTGTGTCAAAGACAAATATGGAGTTAACCGAGGTTCCTTGACCTCGTATGAGCCATTATTTTGATTAACCAATAGCTGCGAGTCGGAGAAAACTGTAAGGTTTTTGACGTTCATGGACTCGTCTAGACTTAATCCAGATAACAAAGCTTCGTATTCGGCCTCGTTGTTGGTAGCGAAAAAAAGAAACTTAACCGAATGACAGAATAATCAGTTTTTGGGATTGGCTAGGACCATTCCTGCGCTTGCTCGGTTTGCCGTGGAGGATCCATCGATGTAGAGGACCCACGGTTGGTCGTCGTTGTAAGCTTCCACAGCCGGCGTGAATTCCACAATAAAGTCAGATAGGACTTGTGCCTTGATTGCAGTTCTTGGTTGGTAATGAATGTAAAATTATCTGAGTTCTACTGCCTATTTTATCATTTGTTCCGACGCGTCAGGTCGGTGTAAGACTTGTCGCAAAGGATACGAAGTGCGGACAGTTATTGAATGCTCTTGAAAATAAGGTCGCGGTTTCCGAGCAGCAGTAACAAGGGCAAACGCCAATTTCTCCATTGGAGGGTAGCGCAATTCAGCGTCATGTAGGGCCTTGCTGACATAATAAATGGGTGACTGTAATATACCTTCTTCGCGTATCAAAAAGGCACTGATCGCCATGTCACTGACTCCGACGTACAAAAACAGCATTTCTTCGGGAGTTGGTTTCTGTAACATCGTGGGAGATGCGAGAGCCTCCTTAATGCTGGTAAGTGCTTTTTGGCATTCTTCGGTCCATTCAAAACATTTTCCTTTCTTGATTGCCTCAAAGAACGGTTTACACCGATCAATAGACTTGGAGATGAACCGATTAAGTGCGGCGAGTCGGTCAGTTAGGGCTTGAACACCCTTGACCGAAGTCGGTGGAGTTAGATCTTGAATTGCTTTAATCTTGGCCGGATTGGCTTCGATTCCTCATTGACTGACCATATAACCGGGGAACTTTCCAGACTCGACTCCAAAGGTACTTTTTTGGGATTTAAGACCATGGAGTATGACCGAAGAATGTTGAACATTTCTTGAAGATGTGTAATGTGATCAGAGGCGTTCACTGACTTGACGAGCATATCGTCTACGTAGACTTCCATGGTATGACCGATTAAGTTGGCAAACATTTTATTGACGAGTCGCTGATTAGTGGCCCCAGCGGTTTTTAACCCGAAGGGCATCATGGTATAGCAATATAGACCTCGGGCAGAGTATAACGAAGTGTGTTCTGAATCTTCGGATCCATAAGAATTTGGTTATATCCAGAGTAAGCGTCCATAGAGCTCATCAGTTTGTGTCCCGAGGTGGCATTGACCATATAATCTATGTGAGAAAGTGGGTAACTATTTTTTGGACATGCTTTATTTAATTCTGAGAAATCTATGCATAGACGCCACAGGCCATTGCTCTTTTTTACGAGGACAGGGTTACCCACGTCGGATATTTGGCCTCTTTGATGAACTTGTTGTCTATGAGCTTTTTGACTTCCTCCTCCAAAGCTTTTTGACGGTCGGGTCCCAACTTCCTTCACTTTTGAACGACTGGTCTGACAGTTCGGTCGAGATTCAACTTGTGGCTAGCAACACCGGGGTCGATTCCCTTCATATCCTCATGTTTCCATGCAAAGACGTCTGAATTGTTTTTGAGAAATGACAAGAGTTCAGCTCGGAGAGGTTCTTGGAGGTGACTTCCAATGCGCAACGACTTTTGACGTGTCGGTTCGTCGATATAAATTAGCTCCACTTCTTTCCCGAGTTCGGCTCGATCATTTCGGCTTTTTTCCTTGAATTGAGTCCTTGGGTCCAATTCATCTTCTTCTGAGATTGGTTCTTTTCCAAGTCTTCTACCCCGGTCCTCAGATAAAGGGTCCGAGATGGTGGGGACAACGATTTCATGGCTTGGTTCCCCGAAAATTATATTGTCCGAAGTGACCGATGGTAGGGAATTTCCTTCGTTGACTGGAGCGGTGGAATAAACTCAGGTGGATGGTATGAAAGTAATAAGTTCTCGAGCTTCCCTTTGATCCCCGTAATGCGTTCCTTCGCCACGTGTTGTCGGGAGTTTGAGTGCGTAATGGAAGATAGAAACAACGGCTCAGAGTTTGTATAGAGCAGTTCTTCCGATGATTGCATTATACTCATTGTTGATATCGAGAACTTTAAAGGTCTCCATGACAAGCTTGGTTACTTGTTCAGGTGTGCCAAATCTAACAGACAGGGTAATTTCGTCGATGGGTCTCGAGATGCTCCCATTAAATCCCTGTATTTGATCATTGCAAGGTCGGATATCTGCCGGATCAAGACCTATCTTATCGAAAGCTTTCAACATCAAAATACTCGAGTAGGCCCCGGTATCGACCATGATATAATGGACTGGGATTCTGCATATCGGAACGGTAATGACGAGTACGTCAGAGTGAGGGTACGCAAAATGATTCGCATCTTCCATATTGAAAATAATGAGGCAGTTCCGGGCATTGAGAACGTCTCGCAGATCGGTGGTAAAAACATGTTTGCCTGAATTGTAAGCTTGTCGAGCATAGACTTTGATTTGTCGACGGGATGAGGTACCTCGGGAATTATTAGTATTTACTCGTTGAACGGTGATTTGCATCGGGCTAGGAGATCGGCTTCGTTTAAGTCCTCGGGAGTTTCCGGTTGACTCAACATTGAGCATTTCCGAGGTGAACATGAACACTTCTTTCTCTCCTTGCCCGATTCGTTTTGGCGTAACACCTCGGTCTTCCTTTTCATCTTCATCATAGGGTTCAATTTGATGTCCCGGCCCCTGTTTCTGGGTATCAGAGTTGCGATAGAACTTTCTGAGTTGTGGATGACCGATTAAACGTAATAGGGCAGCTAACAGTCTTAAACACTCGTCGGTGTTGTGCCCCGGTGATTTATGATAGTCATAATACTGAGATTTATCTAGTTTTTCTTCAGGCATCCGAAGTGGTTTAGGATCGGGCAGAATACCTTTTCCTTTGATCTTTTTATAGATGGTGGTAGCCCCAGCTGAATAAACGATTTGGTAACCGGATTTTATGTCGGTAGCGTACTGCTTCCGAGCCGCCCTGATTTCGGGGTCGTTGGCATCTCCCCGGGGGTAACCTCGAAATTGAGCCTTGTTTTGCTTATCAAAGGATTTTTTTTTCTTCCTGTCATCGGTTCCCGACTTGGATGACTTCGGATTGAAATTAAAATCGGGGACCGACATCGCTTCCTCGGCAATAATATGTTGTTGGGCACGGGCAAGGAACTCCTGGAAGGTGTTTGGCTTGTTCTGACATAATGTCCAGCGAAAAATAGAATTAGGTTTTAGTCCCGCAATAGTCATAACAAGCAGGGTTTCGGGATGACATGGCTCCATATTCTGAACTCGGTCATTAAATCGAGCAATATAATCTTTGACACTTTCATCATCTTTTTGAGTTACATTCGCAAGAGACTCTTTTGGAACCAAACAAACTTGGGCCCCAATGAAATGAGATCGGAAAGCCGAACTCAACTGTTGTCACTTCCAAATTGAATGAAGGGGCAAAGAGTGGTACTATTTTTGAGCTCGAGGCCCCAGAGTGAGAGAAAACATGCGACACCGAAGTGCGTCCGAAGCCCCATGGAGATCCATCCATGATGTATAATGACCGAGGTGTGAGTCAGGATCCGTCGTTCCATCATATAATCCGATTTGAGGGACTTTGACTTTTCCCGGTACAGGCTCCGAGGTGAGCTCAGGTGTTAAAGGGGAATCAGCTTCTAAATATACATGCGCCGAAGTGGAGGCTCGCCGTGGAGGATCTTCCTGTGCCCTCTGCCGACTTTCTAACTCGACGATTCTTCGCCGTAACACTTCTAATTCCATGGATTCTTGCCGAGCTGACCGATTTCTTTCAATTTGCTGACGGAGGTCTGTTCGAGCTGGATGGGAATGAGCCTGAGGCCGCGCAGGTGGTGGAGAACGTCGGGGTTGTCCTGATTGACTTTCAACGGTTTCTTCATGAGGGACCACCAGAGGAGTGTGCGCTGCCTCGGCATGCCGCACTACACGATCTGAGTGCGGAGGCGATGTTTGACTACAAGGCTGAGACGTGGCGCGAGAAGTAGTTCCACCACCGTCTCGTCGGATAGATGGATTTCTCGGGTTTGCAGGGGTAGTAGGGATAATAGATTGTCCCGGCGCTGTCGTTGACATCCAAGGAGTAGTTTGAGCCATTAAGGCGGCAAACCCACGCGCGAACTCTGGATTTTGAAATAGAGTGGTGTAATCAGACAGGTTGGGTATTGTCGTAGGACGCCTGGCAGATTGATTGCTACGACTGTGTCCTTCACGCGACGTATGAACGCGATGGTCTGAATGAGACATGTTGATGTGGCTAAGAAGTCAAGGATTGAAGATTAACCTCAAACAAATGATGAGGCCCTCCTTGTAGCGCCAAATTGTTGTTATGTGATTGTTAACAATGATTATGGATATGATTAGTTACGTAGTTTGAGCAATTTGGACGTTAACCATGCAATCAACACTCTACGATGGCCTCGGTCCGAGGTGAATCGAGGTGAAAAGCTACAGCGAGTTGTTACATGTTTCTTGTAAAAAATGGGTTCAGGGGGGTCCCCTGTGCAAGTTTGTGCAATGGCTATTTATAGTAACTTTTTTGAGATACATATTGGGATTTGTGCGAGACTTTTTTCAGAAAGCTACTTTTAGTGGACGGTATTGTCAGCGGGTCCCACTCGAATGATGACGGGTCTTGTGATGTGTGAGGCTTGAGCATAGGCGCCTTGTCACCAGCTTCGGGAGTAATGACCTCTGTTTGGGATGACCTCGGTAAGAGGATCACCTCGGTCTTCTATGGTCAAATCGGTTTAGTACGCGCACCAGGATGAGTGTTGACCATGTCGGTGTTGGTAATACTCCATCTAAAGTTGTATTCTGAGGTTGGTAATTTCGAATTACCTAATCGGATGATAACAAGGGTTTAGCATAATAATCCTTTATGAACTCACTCCGGGGACATCATCAAACTAACGCACATGGTGACCGTAAATATGCTAACAGCACATCCTACATGTAGCAATATTACCCAAGACAGCGGGTCTATTTGCCTCGTTCACTAAGCCTCACCCATGGGAATCAAAGTAATAAATACTACACATATATGTCTGTTTAATATCTTACGGGTTAAGAGTACGCAGTAATTAACTGAGGCCTAGTTCGTTTACCACGATCAGTATAAAACGAACTGCTCCTCTCTGGGATCCTGTTCAATACATAAATGTACTAGTGCAACTAATCAGTCAAGAGAAACTGTACAGTTGACACTACAACCGTTCGCAATGGGGTGTTCATGTCATCTGGGTTGTGAACCACTTTTTCTTGTTTCGCGAGTAACTGATAGCATGATCTTCGGTTCACCCGATGACGACCTACACTATCTAATGCAAAACAACAGAACGTAGAACTTGTTTAATCTAACATGTTTCTCATTCATAAAGGGTAAAAGTGTAATATCATCCAAAGCCAAGCTTTCAATATATAACACTAACAATCTCCCACTTATACTTAAAGCTTTCGCTTTTACAAGTACAGTCCTATCAATCTGTTATTCTAAAAGACCTATGTCGATCCTATCGCCATGTACTTGACTCCCATTCCTATCACGTGTTCGATGCAGACCTTCTCCAGCAAACTCTTCGTGAAAGGATCAGCTAGGTTGTCCTCAGATGCAATCTTGGCAACATCAACGTCTCTTCTACCAACTATCTCTCGGATCATATGGTACTTGCGCTCTATGTGTTTACTTGCTCTTTGGGCTCGTGCTTCCCTTGAGTTTGCTACTGCTCCACTGTTATCACAGTACACGGTGATACCATGTGGCAAACTCGGAATCACCTCTAAGTCCACTAAGAAGTTTTTGACTCAAACTGCCTCTTTCGCTGCCTCTGAGGCCGCTATGTACTCGGCTTCCATGGTGGAGTCAGCCACGCATTTCTGCTTAGCACTCCTCCATGAAATGGCTCCACCTCCCAAGGTCTAACTTCCAACTCTCACTTGTGACCCGTCATTAAACTGTGAAAGGTTACCCCTCTAATCTAATAAGCTCGTGGCCTGAAGTACTATATTGGATTTGAAATGGGATTTGAATAAACACATAAAAAGGTTGACTTACTCTCGTCCCTATCTGACTAGAAATCAGAATCACTATAACCCAGAGGTAACAAGTTATCTGCACGGTAAACTAACATGTACTCCTTAGTCTTTCTCAAGTACTTGAGTATATGCTTCACCTCAGACCAATGTTCCCTACCCGGATTACTTTCATATCTGGCTACTAAGCCAACGGCGTAGCTGATATCTGGCGTGGTACAAAGCATAGCATACATAAGACTTCCTACTGCCAATGCATAAGGAACTGTCTTCATGTCCTCAATCTCTTGAGGCGTCTTAGGAAACATCTCCTTAGAGAGAGGGATTCCTTTCCTGAAAGGCAAGGTACCTTTCTTGGAACCCTGCATGCTGAACCTAGCCAAGACAGTATCTATGTATGATGATTGGGATAAGCACAACATTCTCTTTTTACGGTCTCGTATGACCCTAATACCAAGAATGTGTCCTGCTTGTCCTAAGTCCTTCATATCAAACTGCTTAGACAACCACACATTTACGTCTGACAACTCCTTCTTACTGTTTCCAATAAGAAGTATGTCATCCACGTACAACAAAAGAAACACCACCACGCTCCCACTAATTTTCTTGTACACACAGTGCTCATCTGGACATTGAGTGAACTGGAACGACCATCACCTCATCGAACCGAATATGCCAAGATCTCGAAGCTTGCTTCAATCCATAAATGGACCGATTAAGCTTACACACTAGATGATCACGTCTTTTTGCAATAAATCTGTCTAGTTACTGCATATAGATGTCCTCTTGAAGGTTTTCGTTAAGGAAAGTCGTCTTGATATCCATCTGCCATACCTCATAATCCATATGAGCGGCTACAGCTAAGAGAATACGAATGGATTTAAGCATAGCTATTGGCGAAAAGGTCTCATCATAGTCTATACCCTCAACCTGGGTATAACCTTTCGCAACAAGCTTAGCTTTGAAGATTTTTCACCTCTCCATTTGATCCTCTCTTTCTCTTGTAGATCCACTTACATCCAATGGGTCGTACCCCATTGGGTGGTTCTACAAGATCCCAGACCTGATTAGAGTCCATTGACCCCATTTCAGCATTAATTGCAATATTCCATGATTCTGCATCTTTATCTTGGAGTGCCTCGTTGTAGGTTCTTGGGTCCGATTCTAGATTTCCTGGAACTGAGCCCTTAGACTCTCCAAGACCTATCCATCGGTCGGGTAATTGAGAAACCCTCCCACTACGACGAGGTATTGTCTGCACTGGTACACTCTCAGTGTGTCGTGTTGCAGTACTATGTGATGTATCTACTTGCGTACTCGGTGAGGAACTATCGACTTCACCCCTCAACTCCTCTAAGACTAGTCTACTCGCGGGCTTGTGATTCATAATATACTCTTCTTCCAAGAATCTAGCGTTCGTGCTAACGATCACCTTCTGATCCTCAGGACTATAAAATAATCCACCTTTCGTTCCCTTGGGATAGCCTACAAACACTCGTGCTTCCGAATGTTTCTCCAACTTGCCAGCTTCCTGCACTAACACGTGTGCAGGACTACTCCATACTCGAAACTGTGAGAAACTAGCTTGCGCCCTTTCCACATCTCATAAGGAGTAGTTTGTACCGACTTTGAAGGAACAATGTTTAGAATATACACAGTTGTTTCTAAAGCCAATCCCCAGAACGAATCTGGTAACTTTGAATAACTCATCATCGACATGACCATTTCTATAAGAGTCCTATTTCTTCGTTCTGCAACCCCGTTCTGTTGGGGCATACCGGGTGCAGTCAATTGGGATTCAATCCCAGCTTCTGATAAATATGTCCTGAACTCTCCAAAGAGGTATTCGCCATCTCGATCAGATCGAAGGGAGTTGATACTTTTACCATGTAGCTTCTCCACAACTGCCCGGTACTCCTTGAATTTTTCAAAGCATTCGGACTTGCGGTGCAAACAGATAAATGTACCCAAATATCGAGTAATTATCTATAAAAGAGACAAAGTACTCGAAACCTCCACTATCCTGGATCGACATAGAACCACATAAATCAGAATGAATCAATCCTAGCACTTCTTGGCTTCTATACCCCTTTGCCGTAAACGGCCTCTTGGCCATCTTACCTTCTAGGCATGATTCGCAAGTTGGATAGTGCTCTTCCAATGGACCGAGAAGTCCACTGGCCACTAACTTTTGAATCCTCCTTAGGTTGATGTGCCCAAGTCTAAGGTGACAAAGATATGCTTGCTTCATACTCGAAGATTCCTTCCTCTTATTAGATTTAGTCGCGACAATATTCAATTCAGTTTGTTGCAGTGTGGAAGAGTTTGGTTTGAAGAACATATAAATTGCCAACTAATGAACCAGAACAAATGAAACGCTTTCCATAACGAATAACAACCATGTCATCAAACGTAAACGAAAATCCATCTAAAACAAGTTTAGAAACTGAAACTAGATTCTTTCTAAAACTAGGAACATAAAGACAATGTTTCAAAACTAAAATACTACTATCAAAAGATAAAGTAACGTTTTTCACTGTAACAGCTGCCACTTTCGTAGCATCGCCCATGTAGACAGTGATCTCTCCCTCCCTAAGCCGTCTGGTTTTCTAGAACCCCTGCAATGAATTGCAGACATGATCAGTGGCTCCAATTTCTACACACCAGGTTCTGGTAGATACAACCGCTAAACATGTTTCTACGGCATTAACGAGAGAGTTACCTTTCTTGAGGAGAGGGCAGTCGACCTTCCAGTTTCTTGACTTGTTGCGCTTATGGCATCTACCTTTCGGGTTCTTTGCCAAAGACTGAGGGGGTGGTCGCTGTACCACCGGGGCATCCTGCACCTTTGCCTTTCCTGTAGACTTCTTTCTCTTCCTGCCCTTGTGAGGCCTGGAAGGTCCAGCCTGCTCAGGAACCAGTGCGTGAGGCGCCTGAGTGAATAAGGCCTCCGCCGACTGAAGCTCTGCTAAAAGTTCTTAAAGAGCCATATGCATCTTGTGCATGTTGTAGTTCAACCGGAACTGATAAAAACTCTTCGGCAGAGATTGGAGCATGATATCAACCTGGGTTTCCCCGTCGATAAAACCTCCCATAACCTCAAGCTCATTGAGTAGCGCCATAACCTTGAGAGCATGCTCCCTTACAGGTGTGCCCTCTGCCATGCGCGTAGTCATTAGAGCACTCATAGCCTCTTGCCTAGCAGCCCTAGACTAGTGTCTGAACAGATTCCTGAGATTGAGAAGTATATCTGCCGCAGTGTTCATAGATTGATGCTGATGTTGAAGAACATTTGACATAGATGCCAGAATGTAACACTTTTCCATCTCATCAGCCTTTTTCCACCGGACATACTCCCCTTTCTCCTGCTCAGGGGCATCAGCCGCAGGCTCTGCCGGGCAAGCCTCAGTAATTGCAAATTTATAACCCTCAGCAGTCAACACAATGTCTAAGTTCCTCTTCCAATCAATGTAATTAGGACCAGTAAGTTGATTTTCTTTTAGAATGACAGATAACGGATTGAACGACATGATGAATATCTGATAAACACAAAAATAATTTTACAGATTAAACACATTTGAATTTAACTGCTAATATTGATATCCTCAAAACAATATTAACTTAAATTTTCTGACATCTCAAAACACCGAGAGTTAATGCATGATGCGAGGGCAACTCTACACAAACTCTGTAACGCCTCGATCAGTTATAATATCAGAACGATTTTCACTTGCTCGACTATAAAGTGAAACCGGTAGTTTTTCAGATTTTTCGAGTTGTTTGATTTAAGATTTTTACAAGAATCATTGTGATATAATTGTGTTTATATGTGAATTATTTGCTCATGTATGTTAGTTTATAAGTTCAAAATTTTCATTCGTGCCAAATCGCCGATTCTCTCGTGTCGAACTCTAACCGTGCGTTCGCCCGAGCCTCGAGAACCTTAGCGATCTTAGGGCATATGAGTTCAGTTATGTTAGCCATGTTAATTCCATTTTCGGTCATAACGATCGAGTCCAAGCCAAGCATTAGACTCGCGAGATCCTTAGCCGCGCGCGCCTTCCACCGAGTCTTAGTCGAACCCTTTGAGACCCTAGCCATCCTACCTCATTAGTCTTGGTCCCATACTCATGAAGGCAGTTTTAGGTGTTAATTGATGTCTAATTAAGCTTGATTTGGAGTTAAGAAAGATTTGAGCAAGTTTAACATTCCTTATTCATAAGCTAGTGCATCATGGGCATGAATTGTTTAATGTGAGTGTGTAAGGTCTTGTTCCCCATCATTCTTAGTGCCATGACCTGAATTCTCCAGCCCTTTATAGTCCAAATTTCGTGCTCCACGAGACCATAGTGCCCCACTTTAACTCCGCTACACTCGCCCTATTTTGTTCTCGAGATAATCATGCAAAGAATCATGCATTGGAAATGAGTTGGTGCAAGTTTTGTCTCCCACTTTGTCTCCATTGTGAGCCTTGTTTGTAACGCCCAAGGACCAGCTTATAAGGCCTACATTCAGATCCTAGAAGACTTCACTTTATTCCCCAACACTTAGTAAAAACTAGAGCTTAAACTCCTTCAAAGCATCAAAACCGAGAGTGAGTAATTGAGAGCAAGCAAAAATCCCGAGTGCACACTTGTGCTTAGTTTCAAGTTCTATGCATCAAACCTTCATCCCCTTAGCATAATATCACTCTTAACTCATTATAAACTTTCCATAGAAGTGTTTTGAGGCTTCAAGTTCAATAAAAGTCGAAGAGATTAAGCTCAAAGTCGAGAGCAAGAAGAGGAAGGCAACATTCGAGTATACCCGACTTCTTTTGCCTTTTCTTGAAGATTAAGAGATTGGTGGCTCAAATCTTTCTAGAATTTTAATATAGATGAGATAAGGAGTAGAATGATATATATATGTGCCATACATATTTAGTTTGTAAGTAGTTATAAGCATGCAAGAAGTTAAAGTTATCCTAGCTCGCATGAGTGTTTCTTATGTGTTGTTTGCTTGCAGTTTTGGCTATGCTATGAAAAACCTGAGAAACTATTCTGTATATAGCTGTTTCTTCTGTAAAATAAGAGTTCATAAGATCAAGAATCAAGTCGTTTAGACTAGTATAACTCGAGTTATAGATTTTTGAAGATAAGTATGCAAGTTGATTTTATATGGCAAATTTCAGATATGACTTCAAACGCGAATAACTCGAGTTCTACCCAGGATAAAATTATGAAATTTTATGGACATGTTTATATATGAGTTAAGAGGCAGCATACCAATTTTCATGATTTTATCTTAAGAAATCAGTGAGTTGTGAATTTTACAAATAAATGGTGCAAGCAGTTTTTCTGTGAACCCGGCAGCATGTTATATTAAATGTATGACCTTTTTATCATGTCTTAATGTGCTCAAACGTAAAGATGATCTTCATAAAAGTTATAGGTATATTTCTTACCTTTATAATAAGATAGAGTGCATGCTGATATGAGGTCTATAGTGTGAATTAGAGTCTAAATACTGAGGTGCTAGTGTAACATAAATTTGTTTCTGACAGATTTCATGAACCAAATATTTTATGTTTAAACTCATTGAGAGCATTGTTATTTGCCAATGTGATCTTAAGAATAGTTGTAGATATTTGATTTAGCTTCTATGTGGTTTTTAAATCTCACTAAAATCATGTTTGTAGCTTCGTTTATCCTACAATTACTGAAGTCCTGTCAGCTGTATGATTTCAATTGTCGACTGCAACTCGGTTATGAATATTTGTTGAATTATCTCCTGCTAAATGACCTTATTTGTTTTCGATGTCTTCATAAGAATTGTAGATGCATGTCTTAGGGTTAAAATGCAACTAGAATCATGATTATATGACAAGTTTGCTACAAGTTATGTTGACTTTAAAATCGCTACGAGGGTTAAGTTTTGAAAACTCTTGTTTTATTTTCGGAAATAGAGTTACTTTTTAAAACGCGTACTATTATAGACTATATGAGCTGAGTTAGATCAAGTGAATGTTTCTTATATGTTTATATAGCTTAAGGAGAGTCGAGCCTCCGACAGCTACTTCAGTTTCAAGACTTGCAACAGAGACTTTCAGTATACCAGGTGGGGGTCATGTACTGGATTCCACATCATATATAATATTTGTACCATGGCAGAGGTATGTTCGAGACAGTTAGTTTCTCCAGGTGGAGGTCGAGGGCCTTAATATCCCATCTGGGGACCCGATGGAGGCCAAGGGCCTTAATATCCCATCGGGGTGTGCACACGAGCGGCCAAGGGCCGAGCGTCTTTTGACCATAGTAAAGAAAGAAGAGAAATTTTACAGATTAAGATCTTATATATTTATGTTCATGATACGATATTAATGTTGTTTTATTCAGTACTGGTCTTTGCGGAACATAGTGGTTTGCTCACGCCCCCATTGTGTTTTTCAGGAGATGGAGTCGAGCGTGCCGGATGAGCACAGACGTGGCAAAGCGTGGTCATGAGAGTCATGGACATTTTTACGCACATTTTATGTCCTAGTATTTATGATCATGTATTTTCGGATATGTATGAATATATTTTTGTATTTCGGACGCTTCCGCTAGCAGACTAGACAGTGCGAGACAGTTCAGACATTGCATGTTTAATTCCATTATCCGTAGCGGATAGTTTGGTTGCGTGTTATATATATCTGTGAGCAAGTTAAGTAAGTTTTTATCTGTTGCATCCCGCAATCAGTAGTATTTTCGAAAACCAATCTCGCACGACCTTTCGAAAATAAAAGAAAAAATCTTACTCTGATTTTTCAAAGCTAGTAAGGTGGGGTGTGACAAACTCAACATTCGCAAGAGAAGGCCTTTCAAAGGCCCATTAATTTCCATAAGTCAAAACCAAATTCATGGCGAATGAAATTAATAGTCGGTCACCATTTGGCCATGCAATAAATTCAGGGACCCCGAGGGGAGTTATAAATAAATCACATTGTAAGTGGATCTCATTTCTCGATCCTGAGTTCATACAAATTCGACTATACGTCATCCGAGGGGAAGCCCGTACTCTCTCATAAGACTCCCTCTAATCGTCTAATTAGAAACTCGTCCTGGTAATTTCCTACAGTTAATTTTAGCGATGTCACCCGAGGGGGAGCCCATAACCACAATTAATTGATTTACCAACAAATTAGAAATGGAGGCCTTAGGAATTTTACAATTAACTTTAATTTAAAAT
>CACSLK010008833.1:3754206-3770970 GCA_902706635.1 Striga hermonthica
CCCCCTCACTCTATTTGGAAGTGGCAACAATTGAGGTCGGCTTTCCGATCTCATTTCATCGGGGCCCAAGTCTGTCTAATTCAAAAAGAATCTCTCGCAAATGTAACACAAAAAGAAGATGAAAGTGTCAAGGATTACATCGCTCGGTTTAACGATCGAGTTCAGAATATGGAGCCTTGTCATCCTGAAACCCTGCTTGTCATGGCTATTGCCGGGCTGAAACCGAATTCGATTTTCCGCTGGACATTGTGTCAAAATAAGCCAAACACCTTTCAAGAATTTCTTGCTCGAGCTCAGCAACACATCATAGTCGAGGAAGCCATGTCGGTTCCCGACTTTAATTTTAACCCAAAGTCATCTAAGGCGGAACCGACGAGAAAAAGAAAAACAAGTTTTCTGAAAGGCAGAACAAGACTCAGTTCAGAGGGCCTCCCCGGGGAGATCCCAACCATCCTGAAGTACGAGCAGCCCGAAAACAGTATGCCAACGATGTAAAATCCGGTTATCAGACCGTATATTAAACTGGGGCTGCCACCATATACGAAGAAATCAAAGGGAAAGGTATTTTACCGGATCCCAAGCCACTTCGGATGCCTGAAGAAAAGTTAGACAAATCCCGGTATTGCGATTATCACAAATCGCCAGGGCACAATACTGATGAGTGTTTAAGCCTGTTAGCTGCTTTGTTGCGTTTAATCGGTCATCCACAGCTCAGAAAGTTCTATCGTAACACCGATCCTTAGAAACAAGGCCCAGGGCGTCCAATGGAATCTTATGATGATGATGACGAGGAGGACTGAGGTGCTATACCGAAGCGTATCTAGCAAGGAGACAAGGAAATATTCATGTTCACGTTGGAAATGCATGATTCCAATTCAACTGGAACCTCTCGCAGACGCAAGCGAAGCAGATCTCCCAGCCCGATGCAGGTAACTGTCCATCGCGTCAATACCAACAACACTCGGAGTACATTATCCCGTCTGGTAACACAAAACTTCTCGACCGACTGGAACTTGAATAATCGCCTTCCTTCTCACCGGTTGAACGTCGTGCACCTACAAAGAACTCTCACACCGGAGGGGTTTTCCGGTGAAGAGCCTCCGAAGCTTAAGTCAGTGTATTTTAAATCAATTCTCAAGAGTAAGTAGTAGAATGATCGTGTTGAAGAAGAAAGGCTTACCCCCTTTATATAGGGGTGAGATACCTGACCTAGGGCTGCCCGGATTTGATGAGCTGTCTGCCCTAACTGCCCGTCCGTACACACCAAACGCGTGTGTCAGAGGTAGCCGTCGCCACTATCGCCTGCACCAATCCTCTTTTGACGCGTGTCCTCCTGCACATGGGGTAGGCTGTCGGAGGTGGTTATCGGTATCCACCACTGCCTTCTCGACACGTGTCCCCCTGCACATGGGGTAAATATTCTTCTGGAATTCTGTCAGAGACTCCTTCACGCGCCTATGACTAGGCCGAACAGCGTGGTGTCAAGTCGTCGAAGTAATCGACCTGCTGAGGTCGAATAAGTTGCTCGATCGTGTATCTGGTCGAAGGATAATTTTGTCGACAGCTTTACTTGGTCGACTGGTTAACTGCTCGATTTCCTTGGCTTCCTCATAATACGACCTCCTCGACCAGTCAATAGACCGGTTCAGCCTTGTGGGTATAATATCCCATATCACCGTCGACAAGTCAAAGCTTACGCTCGACAAGCTTACAATTCCAGTAAACAAGTGTATACTACCGATCTGAGAGACATCCTCAATAACAGGAATTGTCCCATAACTTTTAATATGGAGGATGCAAATCATTTCGCGCACCCTCATTCTGACGCACTTGTTATTACTGTTCCTATATGTGGAATCCCCGTGCATCGTGTAATGGTCGACACTGGGGCCTACTCGAGCATTTTGATGTTAAAAGCCTTTGACAAAATGTGTCTCGATCCTGCTGACATCCGACCTTGTAACGACCAAATACAGGGGTTTAATGGCAACATTTCAAAGCCCATCGGCGAGATCACTTTACCTGTCAGATTTGGCACTTCGGAGAACGTTACCAAACTTGTCATGGAAACGTTCAAAATTCTTGACATCAACAACGAATATAACGCCATCATCGACAGAATAGCTTTGTACAAACTTCGAGCTGCGGTTTCGATCTTTCACTACGCATTGAAGTTCCCAACTACACGAGGAGAAGGGACTCACTTCGGAGACCAAAGGGAAGCTCGAGAACTTGTCACTTTCATACCATCCAGCGGAGTCTATTCCATCACTTAGGGAAACAATGACAATTCCCCACAACGAAATACCTCGGATGATGCGATCTCCGAGGAGCCGGATTACAACACCGTTGTTTCTCCCACCTCGCACCCTTTATCTGAAGACCGAGGTAGGCGGCCGGGGAAGGAGCCACTCCTCGAAGAAGACGAGTTGGACCCAAGGGCTCAATTCAAGGAAAAAAGTCGAAATGATCGAGCCGAACCTGGAGAAGAAGTAGAACTGATATATGTCGATGAACCGATCTTCCATAAATCATTGCGCATTGGAAGTCATCTTCAAGAGCCTCTCCGGTCAGAACTCGTTTCGTTTCTCAAACAAAATTCAGACGTGTTTTCTTGGAAACACGAAGACATGAAGGGCATCGACCCCGGTATTGCTAGTCACAAGTTGAACCTCGACCGAACAGTCCGGCCTATTGTTCAAAAACGAAGGAAACTGGGGCCGGATCGTCATAAAGCATTGGAAGAGGAAGTTAAGAAACTCATCGACAACAAGTTCATTAAAGAGGCCAAATATCCGACATGGGTCTCAAACCCTGTCCTCGTCACGAAAAGTAATGGTCTGTGGAGGCTGTGTATCGACTTTTCTGATTTGAACAAGGCGTGCCCGAAAGACAGCTACCCACTCCCGCACATAGATTATATGGTTGATGCCACCTCGAGACACGAGTTAATGAGCTTCATGGACGCATACTCCGGGTATAATCAAAACCCTATGGAACCTGAAGACTCGGAACACACCTCTTTTTATTCAGCTAGGGGCCTATATTGTTATACCATGATGCCGTTCGGATTAAAAAACGCTGGGGCCACTTATCAGCGTCTTGTTAACAAGATGTTTTCTAGTTTAATCGAACGTACCATGGAAGTTTACATAGATGATATGCTCGTCAAGTCGGTGCACGCCTCTGATCATATAACACACCTCCAAGACATGTTCACTATTCTCCGATCTTATTCTATGGTCTTGAATCCCAAGAAGTGCACCTTCGGAGTTGAATCTGGATAATTTCTGGGCTATATGGTCAGCCAACGTGGAATTGAAGCCAACCCGGCCAAGATAAAAGCCATTCAAAATCTAACTCCCCCGACCTCGGTCAAAGGTGTTCAGGCCCTAACCGGCCGACTAGCAGCACTTAACCGGTTCATCTCCAAATCCACAGATCGGTGTAAACCTTTTTTCGAAGCAATCAAGAAAGGAAAGCGTTTTGAATGGACCGAGGAATGCCAAAAAGCCCTCATCAGCATCAAGGAAACACTCACCTCTCCACCAACCTTACAAAAACCAAAACCCGAGGAGATGTTGTTTTTATACCTCGGAGTCAGCGATTCAGCCATCAGCGCCGTTTTAGTACGTGAAGAAGGTCTGTTACAGTCACCGGTCTATTATATCAGCAAGGCATTACATGATGCCGAGCTGCGTTATCCCCCGATGGAAAAATTGGCGTTTGCACTCGTTATCGCTGCTCGGAAATTGCGACCTTATTTTCAAGAACATTCTATTTCTGTCCGCACTTCATATCCACTATGACAAGTCCTGCACCGACCTGACACTTCGGGTCGTATGATAAAGTGGGCAATTGAACTCGGACAATTTGACATCCACTATCAACCGAGGACCGCGATCAAGGCACAGGCTTTATCTGATTTCATCGCTGAATTCACCCCGACCATAGAAGCTCATCACAACAACCAGCCGTGGGTTCTGTATATCGATGGCTCTTCGACAGCAAACCGAGCGGGTGCGGGAATAGTCTTGTCGAACCCAGACAATCGACTTTTTGCCATTCTATAAAATTCCTCTTCCCTACAACCAACAATGAAGCCGAATGAAGCCTTACTATCCGGATTGGATTTGGTCGAATCTATGAACGTGAAACAATTGAAGGTCTTTTCAGACTCTCAGCTCCTCGTCAACCAAATTAATGGCTCATACGAAGTCAAAGAACCTCGGTTAACCCCATATCTGTCTCTGGCAAAAAAGAAGTTATCCAAGTTCGCTGCCGAGGTAGAGCACATTCCACGAACCCTCAACGTTCAAGCAGACGCTCTATCTCGATTAGCCTCAAGCACCGGGATGGAGAGCATGGAGTATGTCCAAGTCGGACAGCAAGAACAACCATCAACCTGTCTTCCCGAGGTCGCCGTTTTAGATCCCGCAACATCGCAAAAATCTCCGACTTGGATGGATCCTATCATTCAATATTTGGAAACCGGGGCTTTACCAGCAAACCGTAAGAAAGCTCGGGCACTTCGGATCCGAGCAGCACGATATACATTGGACAACGGAACTTTATTCAAAAGAGGATACTCCGTCCCGCTTTTAAGATGCGTGAATGAACCTGACTCGCGGAATATCCTTGAAGAAGTCCATGAAGGAGTTTGCAGAAGTAACCCCGGTGCGCAGGCCTTATCTTACAGAGTCTTGCGACAGGGTTATTACTGGCCGACCTTAAAAACCGACGCCGCCGCGTGGGTTCGCAAATGTCCGAAATGCCAAATATTCGCACCCAACGTCCACCAATCTCCCGAAGAGCTCAAATCAATCTACAGTCCATGGCCTTTCGCCCAATGGGGAATCGATCTCATAGGTCCCCTGCCAACCGGGAAAGGAGGCGTCTGATTTGCCATCGTAGCAGTTGATTATTTCACTAAGTGGGCCGAAGCCGAACCGTTAGCCACAATAACCGAACAGAAAGTCATTGACTTTGTGAGGAAATCAATCACCTGCCACTTTGGAGTACCGAACTCCCTCATTACCGACAACGGTAAACAGTTTGAAGGCAAGCGACTTGAGTCCCTGTGCAGAGAATATAACATCAAACACTTCTTCTCCTCACCTTATCACCCACAATCCAACGGTCAAGTTGAAGCTGTGAACAAGCTCATAAAAAATGGTCTCAAAGTCCGACTTGACGCTGCCAAAGGAGCTTGGCCTGAGGAATTGCCACACGTTTTATGGGCATATCGGACAACTACTCGAACTTACACCGACGAGACCCCGTTCTCACTCACTTACGGATCAGAAGCCGTAGTCCCAGTCGAGCTCGGTGAACCCACTTACCGAATTCAACATTTTACCAAAGAGTCCAACTCGGATAACCTGAAAGCCAATCTGGACTTGCTTGAAGAACATTGTATCCATGCCGAGCTCAAAAATGCTGCTTATAAACGTCGAAGTGAAAGATACGTTAATTCCAAATTCAAGCCACGAACATTCCGAGTTGGAGATCTCGTTCTCAAACGCGTGATGGGAGCCGACCCCGGCCCACTCAAACCAAGGTGGGAAGGACCCTTTCAAATTGTTGAAGTCCTACCTCATGGGGCCTACCGAATTGCTCATCCTGATGGAACTCCACATCAATATCCATGGAATGCTGTTTTCCTAAAGAAATTCTATCAATGAACGTTCCGAAGTCGGATATCCGACGCTTCTTTTAAACGAACCTTCCTTTTGCTTCACTGAATGCACGAGGTGACTCTTTTGATGTACTGAAAGTCTACCGACTTTCACTTTTGGAATCCTGAGAAACAGCTCGGTACCGATGTAATACACTTTGAAACTCAGTTTTATAAATGTTTGTACCGATGTAAGCATTGCGACACTCGGTCTTGCTGATACCCCGTAATCTATCCAAATCCTACGCATGTTTTGGTTGGGGATTGAAGCTCGTCAAACGTCATTTCAACAAACATGATTTGGCGGGTCCCGAAAAGTACCGAATACAAAAGATACAAATCGGTTGGGCCCATTCCTTAATCGAACTCTGACGAAGTTCGGTGAACTCTGTTTTATTTTACGTACTGCCTAGAAATATGTGAAGTTTTGTGAATTCTTAGTAAGTACATATACAAACTTACACTAGTGGCTGAAAATAAGGATCATAGTGGAACTCGGAAACTATGTTTACAAAACCCCCAACTTGGTTAATGATATGAATAGATCCGGGTTGGGACAATTCATTTCAAAATCCGATACCAAGTTCAGTACACTTGGTCGAAAAATTGCTGAAATTTATACAGCAAACATAAGTCAAGATGGATGTTACGCAAACACATCATATTTATATTAAAATATCACGGAATTCCTTACATACTTCCTACTAAGGGAGTCGACAATCTGACATCCCCGATTACTTAAAAACATATTTATCTATTTCTTACTAAGGATGCCAACATGTTGGCACCCCGACTACATATTATCACTCAAGAAAACTAGAAGTATAAAACCATAGACGTTCAAGGACTTCAAGCAGCATCGTCCTTCTCCTCAGCATCTCGACCGGCATCACTATGTTCTCTGACATCCACTCCGACAAACAAACGCTCCAGGACCGTCGTTTCCTTCGCCTTAGCCACAGTCTCAATGGACACATTCGACACTGGGACAAACTCATTGCGTGAGTCTTGAGCTGCATCAGATGCATCCTCGGTTAGAGTGACCACCTTGACAATCTCGACTTCTTTGTCAGTCGATTTAGCTTTTTCCTCAATGTAGGCCTTGACCCTGCTCTGGATCTGCTCCTGGGTCATATCATCAAAATATTGTTCAGTCTCCACATCGGCCAGAGTTGAAAGATACACGTCGGTCAGCTCCTTCCTCTTCTCCTTCTCTTTCTTCAAAATCATATTGACATAGGCACGACGGAGGAGAGCAGCTCTATCCTTGGAAAGCGGCGGCAAGTCGGGGTTAGCAGCCATTTCTTCAGATCGGCGGAGCATCCAAACACAGAATTCCTGCTCATCTTCGTCGGCCTCCATGTGCATCCCCTTTATCTCGGTGTCGAAGCCATACTTTGCGAGTTTACGAAATAAGAATAAACGAATGTCTTCGATATCGTAATAACCCGCATCGTAACGCTCGATGACCCATCGGAGATTCAGACAAGTGTTCATCTCGATCTCGAGGTCAGGCCCATCGACTTCATCATCCCCACCGGCGTCAACAGCTTCAACCTTGGCATCATCACCAGACTTCGGTTCCATAGCCACAACAGTCTCTTTCCCAGCTTGAAAATCGATCTCGTACATAGTCTCGCCGTAGGAGGATTTCTCTTTTTCGAACTTCGCCATCTCGGCTTGATGGGCATCCCGCTGTCGACCCACAAGTGCGCGAACCTCGGCACACTCTTTACGAGTTGCCTCATGCTTGGCCTTCTCATCTGACAGCGCTATCTCTGTCTCCTCAAACATGGCCTCTAACGCCTTGGAATGTTGCTCGGCAAAGGCCAGGCGCGCCTTAAGATCAGCTACCTCGGCCTCAAAAGCTTTTTTCTCCTCGGACAACGCCGAGATTTCAGCCTGCGCCCCTTCCAACTGAGCAACTTGTTCAGAAATTTTGCCTTTCATATCGGCCTCCACCTTAGCCGACTCCTCCTTCAACGAGGCAATCATGGCATCTCGGGCGGCAATGGTGTCCTTTTTCCCATCCAATTGATCCGCGATCCGGCTATGATCATCTTCAGCAGCGACGAGACTAACTAAAGCTCGGCCCAAACATGCCTTAGCATAGCTTAACTTATCAACGCTGGATAGCGAAGACACTCCCACTTCGGACGTCGGGTCCCATACCATCAACGACACCCTTGCTGCACTCTTTGCGTTCTCTGGCATATCAATTCTCGAGGACATGTTTGGAGACTTAACAGATTGAAATGTGGTGAACCACTCCTCCACGACACCTTCGAGCACTTTCACCTTGGCAGCCCTCTCTTCGTCGATTGATAAGAAGGATTTCTCAAACAGGGGCGACTCGTCAATCCTCCTTTCAGTAGACCTGCGACCGGAGTCGTGTTTTTTCTTCGACCTCTTCTCTGCCCCAGAAGAGGCCCCCACGTTGGACATTTTCACCAGCTTTCTTATCTTCCTTTTCTCCAGTTGAGTAGACTCCACCGACTTCGAAGGAGACGGTAGCTTCTCCGGTTCATCTCCATGTACTTCGGAGTGCGGTAGCTCAACTACAGCCACCTCGGTTCCAACCACATTGGGCTCAGGCTCCGCTTGGTTGATCGCAGCCGCATTCACAACTGGCGGCACCTCGGTAGTCGTCACCTCTTTCCGAGGCTTCGGGCTCTCCGGAACAGCAGCCGAGGTCGCACTCGACCCCACCTCGGTCGATTTTTTGCTGGCATTCTTCTGACTAGCTGTCCTCTTCACCAATGCGTGAACTAGATCCCTCCTCATGGCGTTAGTCAGTCGCAGATCTCGACTTTTACCAAATTTGGATTGCAGATCCCTATTCGGATACTTGCGCCTGAAATCCTTAGCTTCCTTAACAGAGCAGTAACCCAAAAATCCGAGGAGCGGATAGTATACTACATTAAACAAACAATAAATAAATCAAAGTTATGGTCAGCTGCTTCACATATAATGCAGTACGGATGAAGATTCTAAAGTATTAAAGTCTACTCACCGGGGTCAAATTTCAAGCTAGAAACTCCAGGAGACAGACCGGCAGCTTCAAGTTTCGGATCTACAACCAGTGTGCGATAATCTCGTACCTCCTTGTCCAAGCCAGCGAGTGTAATCAATTTCCCACCGAACTCTGGACTAAGCCTCGGCTCTTTTTGTTTAGTCTCTTTTACTACAAAGGGTAAAAGTTCCGACCTGTTAGTACACAGAACAAAACCAAAATTAGAAAGATATACCCGAATTGAAAAAACGAAATAAACTCACTTGCTCCGGAATGAATTAACATCGGAATCGTCATCCCGTCAATCCGAGGTTCATGGAAAAAGCTCTCGGATTGCCATTCTCCCCCAATCCACAACCACTCTTCTTGGAATCCGTGGAGAGTTTCTGGGATATCGGTTATTATCTCACCGACTTTTAAGCCATGTTGTGGTTTCGCTCCGGCAAAGAAACAACACGAAGACTCCGCAACATGTCTCCTCGGACTCTTTTTAAATGCGAAGATTCTCCTCATTTCTTCGCACGATGGCAGCCCCTCGCCCTGCTCATGTAACAGCACCATCAAACCGATTATCTTTTTCCAACTGTTGGGGGTAATCTGGCACAGCGGTAACCCCCAACTCCGGAGGTATTCCGTGATCAAATTCGGCAAAGGGAATCTTAACCCCGACCTCAAACTTTCGGCAAAAACTCCAACACAACGCGGAGGAGGACTTGTTATTTTCTCCCCGGGGTAAGGGGCGAAAATCTTCACTGAAGGTGGAATCCGCACTTGTTCTCGCAGCATTACCACATCAGCATCAGTCAGAATACTCGGCTCGCCGTCGAAATCGATCACAGGATCAGGCCATCTTCTAACCGGCCTCCTCCAATGAGGCACCTCAACGGCGGTAGCGTTTTATTCCACCACGCAGTCACCATCTTCATCATTGGACGTGATATCTAAATGCCTCACCAACATCGGATCGCACCGATGATATTCAAACGCTAATTCAACCAATTCCGAGTCGTGATATACTTCCAACGGAACCGAATGGGTACTAGAAGAACTCGCCACTGCCTTACCCTTTCCCTTCGACGCCACTGACAACACAACAAGAACAAATGTGTAATAAAGAAACGAGCAAAAAATTGAAGGTGAAACTTACCAAAGAATCAACAAGCAAACGGCGCACAAAGGATCGCACAAGGGGTATCTCTCAAATTTGCAAGGATTATTCGACAGTAGAATCAATTGTTGCAAGAACTCAAGAATGAAAGCGAAAGTAGAAAAGTTTCTCAGAAATCCCAATGCCCTATTTATAGCCCTAATTTCATACCGTTAACATTCCTAATCGACGGCACGTGTAATTGACACGACTCTTCTTTCTAAAACGGTGCAACCAAGTGGTCATTATTTTATTAAAGTAGTCGTTACTGTGTAAAGCCATTACGGCGCGACTCTTCACACTCTGCATTTACTCCATTCGACCGTTGCGTCTTTTCAAGTCTCATTCATAACCACCCGTGATTTGCCCAAATTTTACCAAGTGTTTCCACCTCGGGAACTAGTCTCCATTTCAGAACCGATGATCCATTCCAGTTATTTCAGTTACATCAGAAAACCGAAGACAAAGAATACCCAGGTGACAAAGTTTTACGGATTCGAAGCCTCTGGTTGTTTGGCAATACCGATAGCCATCACTCCGTATGCCCACCGATATTGGGGGTCTCTCTGTTATCATCCAACTCGGTAAAGCACAATTAAGGACCTTAACAACACCATAAGCAAAGTTGACTCGAGCACCGACGTAACTCAAAGTCATCCCGGTTCACAAAATAAACGAGTACGACCTTAGAAGACCGAAGTGATCCCTACCGGTCGAGGTCATTCCAAACCGAGGTCAACATGAACCGAGGTCGTCATCTCCGAAAGCAGGTGACAAGGCGCCTACACCCTCCTATCACAGTCTATGAGATTTATCATCATTCAAGTACGGCCCACTGATTCGGCCGCATCAAAGTAGCCTTTTCAATACAGGATCCCAATGCATGTATCAAAAAGTTACTATAAATAGCCCGCTAGTGATACCTGTACGGGATTCGATTCCTGACCCAAAAAAAAGACAACATTAACAATGCAACACGTAACAACCCACAGAGGCTTTTCACCTCGGTCCATCTCGGACCGGGGCCACTGTTGAGTTTTGCTTACATGATTTATGTCCAAACCACTCATAATTATCATATAAATCCCTTATTAAATCGTTGTTAAGAATCATACGACAACAAGGGTTTCAACATAATGTACATTCCTGAGCTTATTTCGGGGACGTCATCAATCCAGCGCACTGGAACATAGTGACCATAAATAATTTATAATAGCATATCATATGATCATTCTTATTTACCAAAATACCTCGTATGTCATCCTAATAAAAATAGGAATCACTTGGTAAATCAAATAAACAAGAAGTGAATATATATGCCTATTTTATATTATCTTACATCTTAAGAGAACCCATCAGTCACCTAAGGTCTAGATTACAACAACGATCAGTGAGTCTCATAACCTTATCCTTCTGCGGTCCTGTTCAACACTTATCATAAGTGCTAGTATAATTCTTCAGTCAAAGACCAACTGAATCAAGAATACACTACAGTCTTTTTCAAAGAGGGGTCTCACTGTCTGTCTAGACTGTGAACAAATAGTTTAGTCTTATAAGGAACTGATAGGTGATCTTTCTGTTCGAAACACTTCGAACCACACTATCTCAATGTAAGACAAGGAGTATGATTTGCATAAATAAATAAACTGCAAACATATGTACTTTGACTGAAACATGATGTCCAGATCAAAATGGAATCGATAGAATCTGCAAAACATAGCTTTTACAGTATATCTCTAACAATCTCCTACTTATGCTTTATAAGCTCATGGCTATAACAAACTAACCACAATTTATTTCAATCTAATTCTCAAAGACTAGTCTACTATGTCGCTCTAACGTCAGACTCCCATTCCTTCTACGTGTCTCGTAAAGACTTTTGCCGGTAGGCTCTTCGTAAAAGGTTCTGTTGGGTTATCCTCTGACTGTATCTTGGCAACAATGACTTCTCCTTGTCCAACGATTTCTTGTATCAGGTGGTAGTGGTACTTGCGCTCTATGTGTTTACTCGCTTTATGAGTCTGTGGCTCCTTCGAATTTGCTACTGCTCCGCTGTTATCACAGAACACTGTATTCGCAGCGGACAAACTCTGTACCACATCAAGGTCGACGAGAAAATTCATGAGCCAGACAGCTTTTTTCGCTGCCTCTGAGGCGGCTACATACTCAGCCTCCATGGTTGATTTTGCCACGCATTTCTGCTTGACACTCCTCCATACTATGGCTCCTCCTCATAGAGTAAACACAAACCCTGAGGTTGACTTGCTTTCATCCCGGTCTGCCTGTAAGTCAGAATCTGTGTAACCCAACGGAAGCAATTCATCTGCCTGGTAAATCAACATGTACTCTTTAGTCCTACGTAGGGACTTGAGTATATGCTTCACCGTAGACCAATGTTCCAGTCCTGGATTACTCTGATATCTTGTTACCATGCCCATGGCATAACAAATATCAGGTCGCGTACACAACATCGCATACATGAGGCTTCCTACTACCGATGCATAAGGAACTGCCTTCATGTCCTCTATCTCTTGAGGTGTCTTCGGGGACATCTTCTTAAAAAAAGGTATTCCATGCCGAAAGGGTAAATCCCCTTTCTTGGAATCCTGCATGTTGAAACGCTTTAGGACAGTATCTATGTATGTGGATTGGGATAGGCATAACTTTCTCTTCTCTCGGTCTTGAATGACCTTGATTCCGAGAACATGTCCTACTTCTCCCAAATCCATCATATCAAATTGCTTGGCTAACCATACATTTACGTCTGATATCATCTTTACACTGTTTTCAATGAGAAGAATGTCATCCACGTACAGCACAAGAAACACCACCACGTTTCCATCACTTTTCTTGTACACACAGTGTTCATTTGGACATTGGGTAAATCTATATGATTAGACAACCTCGTCAAAACGGATGTTCCAAGACCTCGAAGCCTGCTTCAGTCCATAAATGGACCTCTTCAGCTTGCAGACCAGATGCTCTTGACCCTTTGTAATGAATCCTTCTGGTTGCTGCATATAGATGTCCTCGTCCAAATTCCCGTTAAGGAAAGCGGTCTTAACATCCATTTCCCAAATCTCATAATCCATATGAGCGGCTGCAGCCAAGAGAATCTGTCCGACCATGGAAACTATCTGTAAAAATTTGAGCTTTATTGGTTTTAAGGGTGAATTTTCGGTTGGCTTATTGAATCCCATATCTGTTTTTATTCAGTTTACTCTGGAAGAAGATTTGATGGATTTGATCATGGCTACCGACGAAAAGGTTTCGTCCTAATCGATCCCCTCTTGCTGAATGTATCCTTTCGCAACAATCCTAGCTTTGAAGGTCTCAACCTTCCCATCTGCTCCTCTCTTTCTTTTATAGACCCACTTGCATCCAATGTTACGGACGCCACTGGGTGGCTCTACAAGATCCTAGACCTGATTAGAGTCCATTGACCCTATTTCAGATTTCATCGCCTTTTGCCAAGACTCTGCGTCTCGATCTTGGAGTGTCTCATTGTATGACCATTGGTCGGATTCAAGAACGTCCGGGACGGCCTCAGAAGACGCTCCCAAACCCATGAACCATTCCGGCTGCCGGACAACCCTCCTACTACGACGAGGTACTACCTGCTCAGGTGCATCATCAGTGATACGTGTTGCAGTACTTTGTGGTGTAACATGAAGCTCACTCGGTATTGAAGTACTCACTTTCATTAACTCCTCGAGGACATGTCTACTACTGGGCTTATGATCTAAGGCATAGTCTTCTTCCAAGAACCTAGCATTCGTGCTTACGATTACTTTCTGGTTCTCGGGACTATAAAATAGACCACCTTTTGTTCCCTTAGGATATCCCTTAAATAGCCTTACTTTTGTTCTCGGTTCCAACTTATCAGTATCGATTCTCAGCACGTGTGCTGGACTACCCCAAATCCTGAGATGCCTTAGACTGGGCTTATGCCCAGAGCACAACTCCAATGGTGTAGACGGTACTGATTTAGAAAGTACTCTATTCAGAATGTATACCGTTGTTTCTAGGGCATATCCCTAAAATGAATCTGGTAAAGTACTATAACTAATCATTGTCCTAACCATTTCCATAAGAGTCCTATTCCTCCGTTCTGCTACGCCATTCTGCTGAGGCGTGCCAGGCACATTTAGCTGGGAAGTAATCCCATTATCCGTCAAGTAGTTCCTAAATTCATTCGAGAGATATTCGCCACCACGATCTGATCGTAGTGACTTGATACTTTTTCCTAACTGCTTCTCCACAACTGCCTTATACTCTAAGAACTTCTTAAAGCATTCAGACTTGCGGTGCAGAAGAAAAATGTACCCATATCTCGAGTAATCATCGATAAACTTAGCGAAGTACTCGAAACCACCTCTCGCTTGGAAACTCATAGGACCACATAGATCAAAATGAACTAGCCCTAACACATCTTCAGCTCTATGCCCCTTCGAACTAAAAACCCTCTTAGTCATTTTGCCTTCCAGGCAGGACTCACATGTTGGAAGAGCCTCGACTTCTAACGACCCCAAGGGCCCGTCTGCTACCAACCTTTGAATCCTCCTAAGGTTAATATGACCAAGTCTTAGATGCGAAAGATATGTTTTGTTCATTTTAGAAGGTTCCTTTCTCTTATTTAGATTAGATGATAAATTAAGAAATTGTTTCTCTGGCAGTGAAGATGACTTAGATTCTAGAATGTATAGATTGTCAACTAATGAACCAGAACATATGAATTTTTTTTTCTAAAACGAATACCAACTTAATTATCTAAAGTAGAAGAAAAACCGTTCATAAACAATTTAGAAACTGAAATTAAATTCTTTCTAAAACTAGGAACATAAAGTCAATCTTTCAAAACTAGAAACCTATCTAAGCCAAAATCTAAATAGACGTCTCTCACTGCAACTGCTGATGCTCTACTAGCATCGCCCAAGTAGATGGTAACTTCTCCTTCCGTAAGCCGTTTGGTCTCCTGGAGCCCCTGCATTGAATTGCAGACATGATCAGTGGCTCTCGTATCTACACACCAGGTTCTGGTAGATAACACCGCTAAACATGTTTCAACGACTAAAGAAAACGATGTACCTTTGTTGAACTTTTTGAGGAGAGGGCAGTCTACCTTTCAGTGTCCTTCCTGCTAGCATCTGTGGCACCTGCCTTTCGACTTCTTCGCCTTTTGTCGAGGTTGCGCGTCATTCATAACCGCATTGCCCTTTCCTGCTAATGCAGTGTGAACGCACTGGTCCGGTTTGGGATAGATCGACTCTTTTTATTGCCGGTAGAACGTCAGAAACCTGCAAATAACTCTCACACCGGGGGTTGTGTCCGGTGAAGAGCCTCTGATGCTTAAGTCAGTATGTGTATGAGTATACTGGAGTGAATAATGGAAAAATTGTGTTAAGGGAGAAAGGGTCACCCCCTTTATATTGGGGTGAGATACCCCTAATAGCTGCCCGGATAAGGTGAGCTGGCTGCCCAAACTGCTCGTCCGTACTCTGACACGCCGTGCACATGTCAGAGGTGGTGCAGGGCGTTGGGAGATGCCAGAGGTGGTTATCGCTATCAACCACTACATTCTCGACACGTGTCCTCCTGCACATGGGGTAAATATTCTCCTGAAATTCGGTTAGAGGCTCTTACACGCGCCTGTGACTAGGCCGATCTCACGTAGTGCTTAGTCCACGAAGTGGTCGACCGATCGAGGTCGACTGAACTGCTCGACTGAACTGCTCGATTGTTCATCTGGTCGAGGTATAGATTGGTCGTCTGCTTGGCTGGTCAACAGGTTAACTGGCCGATTTCAGCTCGACTCCCTCACGGTATGACCCCTTCGACCAGTCGATGGACCGGTTTAGCCTTGTGGGTATAATATCCTATATCATCTAGTCCTCCCCACTCTGGTCGAGTCAAGGTGACTCGATCTAAGAGTGATTTCGTGCTCTTCGCTTTCCTTGGTGACAAGACGTCAATTATCGACCACCTAGTGAGTTTCCCGCTCATTATTTCAAATAATTCCTCATTAACTTCCAGAAATAAAGTCGCCTGTCACATGTCCTTTCCGCCATGCTTACTTTTCTGGCACGCGCACACTTGTCAGAAACTTTGATGATAACGTCTCCTCGCATAACGCGCCCACTTTGAGTGCCGTGTGAGTCAATGCTCTCCACCGTAAGATCCGGCTTTAATCTAACGGTCTTAATCTTCCAACCCTTTAACTTTCCAAAGTATAAATTCCACACTTAGCGGATTTTCATACTTTTTCCACCTCTGCGCCTCTCATCTTCATCTGCATTCGAAAATCCTCCCTGCAAAATTCTAGCTTTTCCTGGCGATTTCTCTTGCAATTCTCGAGCTTTCCTACTTCTCTCTTCTGCGATTATGAGTAAGTTGTTCTTCACCTGATTTTACGTTTCCTGTATCAGAGATTTTGCGTTTTGGATTTCTTGAATTGGGTATCTGAAGTTTGTTGATTGGGTATTTTGAGATTATGTGTTGGATGTCTATATCTTCTTATTAATTACTGTGAATTTTGCCTTTTTTTCTTTCAAAATATTCCGCAATTCCTGTTCTCCTTCTCTAATTTCTCCTGAATCGCCTCTTTGTAGAACTCTAGCTTTGCAAACCTTCTCTTCCCCCCTTTTTTTCGTCAAAATCCTTCTTTTTGATATTGTTCTTTTACTTCTTTTTTGTTTTTTTTCCTTTTCAGATCCTGCTACCTTGACCACCTCCTCTGACTCGGTTCAAGTATTGCCCTATGCACCTGAAGCTGTTCCTCTCTCGATTCTTCGCCCCGACAATTCTGTTCCTACCCGTATTTTCACAGCCCGTGTTGCTTCTTCCAACTCCGGGGACACTATGGATAACATTCTGCTGGAACACGCCGACGAGGCGGTCCTACCCACGGATCGATATCGGATACCAAAC
>CACSLK010008833.1:3823127-3835016 GCA_902706635.1 Striga hermonthica
ACTTTCCCTGGCCAAACCCAACACTTTCCGGCCAAATCTCAAGTTCACAATTAGCTTATATTCACCAAGTCCTAATGAGCCAACATACTTGAATCTTAGGCAACTAGGCCAAAATCTAAGTTCTCTTTTCTTTAACCAAAATTCTCTTAACTCTCTCGATGAATTTAAGTCCACAAAATTGAATTTTAAACCTCTAAAATATAAGCTCATTATCAGCATAAAAAATGCACTAATAAGGCTTAGCAAGTTCACAACAAAATGAGGCCAAAACAACACAACAAGCCTCTTTTTTCTCTTCAAAACTTTACTAATTCCCAAGCATGCATATTAACCTTTTTCAAGACTGAAACATAAACTCAGAGCTCATCTAAAACTTGGCCAAACAAAGGTAAGAAGGTTCGGCTGAAATACTTTTCTTCAGATATTAAAGTGAGTAGAAAATAGGTCTCAGGTCTGGCTAGGTGTTGCTCGGGTACTTACCACAAGTCTCCTTGGCACTTCGGGCTGCTGAGAGGTCTTGGACTCGGTGGGTGCTAAAAGTGCTCGTCTAAAATGGGAAATTGCTTGCTCTCGGCTAAATGCTCAGTCTGGTTGAAGCTTGTAGCTCAGACAAGGGTGGTTCTCGGCGGGACTGATGCTATACGCGTGCACCGGTCGCCGGTGTTGCTCTGGCCGAGAGGGAAAAAATGTTGGAATGTTGTTAGAGTGCTTAGGGGAAATTTACTTGAGTTCTGAAGGGAAAGGTGGTGGTTGATGTCTTTGAGGGGTTTAAATATGTGAAAGTTATGACTAGGAGGCGGGATACTGTTGGAATGAGTGGTGCCTGAGTCCTGGGGAAGTTGGTTAGCTAGGGCTCCTTTTATATGCATGCTGGTGGCTGGAAGGAAGAATGATAGTTTGGTGGAGCTGTTGGTCTAAGTCTTAAGGAGTAGTGGTTAAGCTAGTTTCCATGGGTCTGGGGTTTTAGGAGGTGCTTGGAAATTTTGAATTTTTGCTTGGCTTGCACTAAGTGGCCAAATACACTTAGTGGACTTTAGGAAACAAAAAATTACTTAGTGTAGTTAGGAAGGTGTTTGGTCTTTGCTAAAAAATTTTGAAACACTTGGGCACATTTTAGAACTTAGGCTTAAAAAATGATTTGGTACTTAGGCAAAAATAAATTTAGAGTGGTCGAGTTCTTTGCTTAGGTTTTTCTTAGGTACTTAGTATGCTTAGGACTTAGTGAAATACTTAGACAAAATCAGCTTACGCACAAAAAGACTTACCTACATAGGAAAAAATTGGATAAAAAACAAGAACACAAAAACGAAGAATTAAGAAGATGAGGACATCCACTTAATCTTTATTTTTTATTAGGCAAATTAAATAGACAATGATATTTATTAAATTTTGATTTCGGATAAAAGGATTCGAATTAAAACAAAGGTTAAAAAAAGTGGAGCTATTAATGAAATGCAAAACGTGCCATAATTTTATAAAATAAAATAGGGAGTTACATGGGGCATCGACGACGGCACGACGGATGGCTGACAAACTCCGGCAGGTTCGAGGTCGGGCTTGCAGTGGGGTGGTTGGTGGTCGGGTTTCTGGCGCGCCAGCAAAATTCGGCTGCACCGTCTGGGGATGACCGGCTGGAGGGGTTGGCCAGTGAAATCCGAGCATGCCTGCTGTAAAACCTGGTTATTGGCTCTATTGATCGATCAATGGCAGCCGGTCAACACCAGTAAAAAAATGAATAATAATTAAATATAATAATTAATATTTTTTATTTTTTAAATAATTTGTATTCTAATTGATTAATATGAGGCATTGATCAACACAAAATCAATGGCTATGATTAATCTCACGTACTCATATTAAGAGGTGTCCTCTTTGGTAACCAGTTGTTTATTGAATAGATCAGCCAGATGACTGGTTCTCTGTCCTACCGTCAGATTCAGTCAGGTTTTCAAAATAATGATTTTTACATAAATTAATTTTTCATAGAACACTTCAGATTGATAAACATTTGGTTCTCAATTTCATGAATATTTATATGAGTTAATTTTTATATAGACAAAATGATAGTATGAATTTCACATATAATTATTTTGTGGTCACTTATGTCCATATACTATGTTTTATTTATAATATACTAGTTTTCTTTTTCCTAAGAAACCACCCAGGAGGGTGGGGGGTTAGGCCAGAACCTCAATCTGTATATATAAAAGGCCCTAAATGGGTTGAAAAATTACAAATCTACAAGTCCAATGTCTAAAATACATCAACTCAAACGAAAAACAAAACTAGAAACGAAAAAAGAAAACAAGAAAAAGCTGGCAACAACTGCCAGTAACACAACAATAATATCTCCTAGTCCAGAAAGAGTGCAAAAAAGTCAGCATCACAGGAGAGCGGATGCACCATGAGGTAGGACTAATTGAATATATATTAAATATATATTAATCTAATTTTATCTATTAATCTAATTGATCGATTTTCTCCCTATCTTTAAGATATAACGTCTGTTGATCAATTAAATTACTGAAAAAATAATTAATCAACTTCTTATTCATTTTCGATTTAGAGGTATGTTGTAAAAGCTCGATTTTACAGATTCTAGCAAGTCCATTTTGATCTGGTCATCATGTTTCGGTCAAAGTACATATGCTTGCATTTCATTTATTTATGCAATCGTACTCCTTGTCTTACATTGAGATAGTGTGGTTCGAAGTGTTTCAAACAGAAAGATCACCTATCGGTTCCTTGTAAGACTAAACCATTCGTTCACAGTCTAGACAGACAGTGAGACCCCTCTTGGATAAAGACTGTAGTGTATTCTTGATTCAGTTGGTCTTTGACTGGAGAATTACACTAGCACTTATGATAGGTGTTGAACAGGACCACGGAAGGATAAGATTATGAGACTCACTGATCGTTGTTGTAATCTAGACATTCAGTAATTGATGCGTACTCTTAAGCTGTAAGATAATATAAAACGGGAATATGTATTCATTACTTATTTATTTGATTTATCAAGGGTGATTCATATTCTATTAGGATGACATACTCGGTATTTTGGTAAGTAAGTGTGTTTATATGATGTGCCGTTATAAATTATTTACGGTCACTGTGTCCCAGTGCGCTGGGTTGATGACGTCCCCGAAAGGATCTTAGGAATGAATATTATGTCAAGCCCTGTAGATGGATGTGTTATCCGACATAATGATTAAGGATCTGAGTGGTACTAGTTTCGGAAATGAATAGAAAGTTGATTAATTATTTTGTCAGTAATTTAATTAATCAACGGACATTGTATCTTAAACATGGGGAGATAAATCGATCAATTAGATTAATATAATTTAATCAAGTGGAGGTTCGAATTTATTGAATAATTTGGAGCTAAATGGGGAGAGCAATAATATTACTATAATGGAATATTTTATTATTTAATTCCATTTAATGAAGAATTAATTTTATTCCATAATTATTAATTTAATTAGGAAGAGAATATTCCTACTAGAATCTTCACTAGGGTTATGAGACTAAGGAGTCTTCTAGAAGAGGTAGATTAGTATGAGATTTCTTTCCTACATTGGATTAGTAATTGGAATAGAATTAGGATTCTTAGGCCTAATGGGATAAGCTCATATTTAGCACCTCCTTAAGGTCCCTAATGTAGCCTATAAATACACCATGTCCCAACCTCTTCTCCTATGCATGTAATCCGATTTTAAGGTCCTATTAGGGAGAGGAAAATCGTGTTCATATATTCGAGAGTTAAGGAGTTTCGATTAATCGCCCACCAAGATTATTCGAAGTAGGTGTAAAGGATATACATTAGAAGGCTTTATGGACAATTTATTCGAGTCTATGTGTTTGTATGTATTTTCTGGCAACCCCACAATTTTCTGGCGACCGGTCGGAGCTCAGACGGCGTCCGGCGAGCCATCGCAATTTTTCAGTCCGTGTCCAGGCCTTCAGCTCGCGTCTAGGTCCAGCAGGCCTTTTCTCACGCGCGAATTGGGTTGAGTGGATGTGGGCTTATGGGAATTTGGCCACACTGTTACTCCTTGTCGCCTGGGCTTCGCTGCTGGACGGATGTTGTGTAATGCCCAGATTTTTATTTACTATTTATGGAGCTCGACTATATTTCCATAAATATTAAGTTTCTAAATTTGATGCATTTATTATATTTATTTGCATTAAAATAAATAATTAGTATTAAAGACTAAGCCATGGAAAATTCATTTGATTTTAATTATTAAAGTCGGATTTATCTAGCCCAAGTCGGATAATTCAATTATCCAAGCCCAATTAATTTTCGAGCGAATCCAAATAATTTTAGTCGGCCATTTTTAATTCGAATAGTCGAATTAATTTCCAAGCCCAAGTGATATTTTAAATATCGAGCCCTCGTAGTATTTTAACTCCGGTCCCAATATTAATTTTCGACCCAAGTCAAAACTATTACTACAAGCCGTCATATTTTTAATTAACCGACCAATTATATTCCTAAGTCTAGTCTAGTAATTATTCGGCCCAAGTCAAATTTAATTATCGAGCCCAATTCGAGTAACATTTCTAGCCCGACTTTAGTAATTGTTAGGCTCGATTTTAGGCCCAACAAGAACAAAACCCTAAGCTCCCCTACACCTTCTATAAATAGATTGTCTCCTATTTCCCAACATCAAAATCCTAGCCACTTTTCTTACACTATTCATCTTCTTCTTCCTTCACCATCTTCAAAAGAAATTCATGATCCCTTCTAAACCTTCAAGAATCCATAGCTAAAATTTCAAGATCCATGCCTTGAGCTCAAAAATCCGGCCACCACTCTCGGTTTTCCGGTGAAATTCCGACAAAACCCGCAGCCCTAGCTCAGCCCGTCAAGCTCGCACTATCTCCACGAAGACCTTCCTTTCACGCCGTTCGAAGCACCGGCGATCGTTTCATCTCGTTCCCAGCCCGTTCATGCGGCGTCAAGCTTCTGTTCGAGCTCACCAGCTCAAACCGCGACCACCACTGCACTAGGCCCGCAGCTCCGCCACCAGCTTCATTTTTCAGGCGATTTCGCACCAGCTCGCACACAGCAGCAGCTCGACATCCGTACGCACCCCTCTAGCTCATTCACGCAACCAGCAGCGGCCCAGCGTCCGTACATCCACGGGCCAACCCTCCACAGCGCCTCCACACGCGCCTCCGAGCTTGGACCCGCGACCCCTGCTCAAAACTCGACCGAACCTGCGGCCCTCAACAGCAAACCGACCCCCAGCTGCACTCCATGACTCAGCAGCTCTGTTTCTCGACCCTAGCTCCGACCAACAACACCTTAAGTCCGGTTTCAGCAACCTTGAAGCTTTAAATCCGTCCCCAAAGCTTTAGATCCAAGTCGGTTGCTCCATCTCCTTCATTTTCTTACCGATCTATTTTTCGATCCACCCGATTCGATCGGTTTGAGGTATATTAGCTTAAACTCGATTTTGATGGCTTTGACATAATATTTGAAATGATATAAAGGTATGAATTGGATTATTGAGCGATTTTAGAAAAAAAGGGGACATACGAGCTTGTAGCGATTTTTGGGACCTCGTTAAATAATTTCGATAAAATCTTGAAATAAATACCATAAATTTTGTTGCGTTGTCTTTAGGCATAGGTTAAAATTTGATAATTTTTTGACTTGGTTTGGTAGGTAAACGAGCCGGTCAAATGCGTTGACCGGCCGTAGCGATGTGGAGTTGACTAGTCTAGGGGTTGACTTTAGACTTGATTTGTTGACCGTGGACCATATATATATTGAGGATGTTATGTTTCGATTTTCATAAATTTAGGATACCGTTTGACTTAGTTGTAAGATCGGGACTTTAGCCGAGGAATGCGGTATTTTAGAAAATTAGCCGGATATGATTTTGGCTGCAGTTGATATTATTTTAAAATCATTATAAATCACATAGAATATATATATTAATTATCAGCCTTAAATGAGTTAGAAATTTCGAGAATCGAACCCTAGTTTTATCCAGTTCCGATAACCGGGTATATTTCTGGATCCGATTTTAAATGATTGAACCCTAGTACCGTCTGGATAATTATTAGTCGTCGTATAGTAAATTCGTAATGCGTATCATCGTCTCGCGCACGTGACCGTCCCTCGTCCGACCGTTGGAGCCGAACCACCGAGTGCGTGCCCGTGCCCCGAGTCCGAGTCAACCCCCGAGTGCATGCCCGTGCACCGAGTCCATCCGACTTGCTGTCTACGCGCCGTTCCATTAGCCGTGGTCCAAGCACGCCCCTGCATCAGTGATTGTGGCACCGTTTCAAACTCGTGCATCGGCTAAGCCGTGTCAGTCGAGTTCGTGCCGGCCCGAGTTGCCGAGCCGAACTCGGACCACGGTCAAACCGAGCTGCACATAGTCAAGCGAATGACCGACCAGCTCCGAGTGAGATTTCGGTCCAGTTCAGTTGAACCGGTCCGGTCAGTCCGGACGGTTCGAGATATTCTTCAAATTAAGTTAGATTAAGATTTCAGATATATTTAAGATTTCAGATATAGTTAAGATTTCAGATAAAGTTAAGATTTCAGATAGTTTAAAGATTCAGATATATTTTAGATTTTAGACAGATTAGATTAAGTCAGATTTTAGTTCCAGACTTAGAAATATTTCAGATAACTCTAGAATGCCTCAAAGACAATAATATTTTTAAAATCATCTCGTAAATCCCTAAAATGATTTTTGTTAAAGCAGAGTGAGCGAACCTAGACAACAGATATTAAAGATTTGAGTTTTATTCCGAGCCTAGTACTTAGAATATTTCGCTCATAATTTGTAGCTTGAGGAGAGTCGAGCCTCCGCCTGCTACACAGCATATTTCAGATATTTCAGCATCCACATTGTCGTTTTCCAGGTGGGGACCATGTACTGTGTATTTCATCGCTTTTAATAATTTACCATGTCTGAGATCTATATGTGATTAAATTGAAGGACCGAGGCGGATGAGTGATCCCGTCTTGGTCAAGATGTCAGATGTCAGTTGTGACTTGGTTGAGTGGGCGATGCCCAGCCTAAGTCTAGCGTCCAGATGGGATGATTAGTGCCTTTCCAGGATTTCTGTGGGAGGGGACCCCCAGAGTGTGCACATGAGTACCGATTTACCGTTAGTCCCATAGCCAGACCAGTTTTTTCATATATATGTTGATTTCATAGTTTGTTATTAATTGTGCTGAGTATTCAGTGCCAGTTCCGGCGGAGCACTGTTGATTCCTTTGTGCTCACGCCTCCCCACTACCCTATTTTTCAGGTGATGGAGTCCCGCGTTGAGCGTGAGCAGTTATGTGGTGTTGGTCAGCTTCAGGACATTTTGTGAAAACATGTCATATAGTATTTGAACATGTTTCAATTATCTATGTTTGTTTTATGTTTGTGTGCTTTTGAACTTGTACTTGCTTCCGCATGATAGACTTGTGTTTCAAATGTCAGATTTCATACTATTATTTCAGATGTCAGATTATGTCAGATTTTCAGAAATGCATGTTTTATCCGGTATTCTTCATGGCCTTAATTCTAGAATCAATTTACTTGGTCGCATGCATGTTAGATTAAAGAGATAAAGATATAAGATTAAAGTTGAGTAGCATCCCGCGTTTAAAGTTAAAGTATTCTTGAAAAATTAATATGAGTTTTCGAAAATTAAATCAGTGCTTTCCATTTATAGCGCGAAAAATTTACTCTGATTTTAGTAAGTCTAGGCGGGGTGTTACATGCTGGACTTCACAAGAGTGGGCTATGCGTCTGGGATCCGCATCTGCTGGGTTGCGGTCATGAACTGAACACCTAGTCACGTCTTCTGGTCGCGCAAGGAATGGTACGCGTCGTTGGCGTGCGTTGGGCTTCTGCACGAGTGGCGATAGGCGGCGTGTGATGCGCGAACAGCTGGGCGGGTCTGGGCTGCTTCACGCGTGCTTGCGGTTGTCGCTGGGCGTCGCTGCCAAGGCCTGGGCGATGCGCGGCTTCTTGCGGTAGCGGGCGGCTGCGCTCGGCTGGGCTCGGGCAATGTCCGGCGGCGATGGGCTATCTCCAGCAGTGGTCAGCGGCGGCGGACGGCGACGATGAGGTGGGAGAAGATGATTGGAAAATATGAAATAAAAGGCTCAAGTATATTGTACCAAAAAGCCTTCTAACGGATTACCTAAACACCTACTTCGATTAAACTTGGTGGAGCGTTTAATCGAATCTCCCTAACTCTCGAACAATGCTATTTCTCATGTATGTAGGAGTGAAAATTCGGCCAGCATAATGATGAACAAGAGGTTGGGACTTGGTGTATTTATAGGCTCCATTAGGGACCTTAAGGAGGTGCTAAATATGGACTTATCCCATTAGGCCTAGAAATCCTAATTCTACTCCAATACTAATTCAATGTAGGAAAGAAATCTCCTACTAATCTAACTCTTCTAGAAGACTCTTTAGTCTCCTAACATTAGAGAAGATTCTAGTAGGAATACTTTTTCTAATTAAATTAATAATCGTGGAATAAAATTAATTCCTAATTAGGAAACCTAATTCTACTCCAATTAATAGTCTAATTGAGGAAATATTTCTCCTACTAATCTTTATCTTCTAGAAGACTCCTTAGTCTCCTAATCCCTAGAGAATATTCTAGTACGAATATTATTTTCCTAATTAAATTAATTAATATGGAATAAAATTAATTCCTATTTAAATGAATAATAAAACATCTCACTAGAGTAATATTATTGCTCTTCCCAATTAGCCATTATTTTACCAATAAAATTGAGCCTCCATGATTAAATAATATTAATCCGATTGATCGATTTACCTCCCTATGTTTAAGATATAACGTCTGCTGATTAATTAAATTACTAACAAAATAACTAATCAACTTCTTATTCATTTCCAAAATTAGTACCACTCAGAACCTTAACCATTATGTCAGACAATCGTCTACCTGCAGGGTTTAACATAATGTACATTCCTGAGCTCATTTCGGGGACGTCATCCATTCAGTGCACTGGAACATAGTGACCATAAACAATTTATAATAGCACATCATATAATTATTCTTATTTACCAAAATACCTCGTATGTCATCCTAATAAAATAGGAATCACTTGGTAAATTAAATAAATAAGAGATAAATATATATGCCTATTTTATATTATCTTACAGCTTAAGAGAACACATAAATCATTGAAGGTCTAGGTTACAACAACGATCAGCTCATAACCTTATCCTTTCGTGGTCCTGTTCAACACTTAACATAAGTGCTAGTGTAATTCTTCAGTCAAAGACCAACTGAATCAAGAATACACTACAGTCTTTTTCCAAGAGGGTTCTCACTGCCTGTCTAGACTGTGAATGAATAATTTAGTCCTATAAGGAACCGATAGGTGATCTTTCTGTTCGAAATACTTCGAACCACGCTATCTCAATATAAGACATGAAGTATGATTTGCATAAATAAATAAACTGCAAACATATGTACTTTGACTGAAATATGATGGCCAGATCAAAATGAAATCGATAGAATCTGCAAAACATAGCTTTTACAGCATATCTCTAACAGAGCACCGCTATGGTCCCTAATCAGACCCCCACCTCCGGTGGCTCCGGTAAGTCGGTCAAAGGATCCGTGAGTGTTTAGCTTAACCCAAGGAGGCTCGGGTCTAAGCCAAACAACAGCTCTCGGATGAATATGCATACTATTGTATACTAGTTAATTTTAAAGTTTTACGTGCTATTTTATTATTTATGAATATGCATAAGACAAGAAATAATTAAATTTTTCATAGATTTATAAATTTAGTATCTTTATATATATTGCCAATTGTTATAAACATTACTACATGAATCACAAAGTATTTTCATTCCGTAAAATTAAATATATTTATGAAAGAATGTAAGATTTCTTCGAGATTAGAGTAAAGGAGGAGATCAATACTGAGGATGGCGTCTTTGTCTAACTCCGTGTACCCTTAAGCCTTATGTTGGCGCCATACTCTGGGACTTCAGGGTTTCGTCGTATGGACTTATCGTCCACATCATCGTTGTTTAGTAGGCTTAATTCAAATTATCGCATTTTGATTATAACAATACAAATTAAGAATAAATTGTAGTGATGAAGGATATGATTTAAGGTGTATTTAGACCTACTATATCAAAATCAAAATAGATTTGTGTGTGTGCCCCTTATACATGTATGGAAAATTTTATGTAGTTTTCATACATATTTCATTGAGATGAAAAGTTTAGACCTATAAAGTTTATATGTTCTTTGTTAAGATTCATAAAATGTAAAACTGAAAATATTTTTTTAACTGAAAATATACATAAAATATAAAACTAAATAAAAAATGATGTGGTACTGACCGATTTGATTGGCACTTTGGTAACCAATTTTTTCGTGCGCGGAACAGTCAGATGACTGGTTCTCTGTCCAACCGTCAGATCCAGTCAGATTTTCAGAACAATGATTTTACATAAATTAATTTTTCATAGAACACTTTAGATTGATAAACATTTGGTTATCAAGTTTCATGAATATTTATACGAGTTACTTCTATAGACAAATAATATTATGAATTTCATATTTAATTATTACGTGGTAATTTTTGTACGTACACTATATTTTATTTATAAATTCAACTCTAATATTGTTTAGTTATGCATATCACGGGATACGTACCAACGAACATAACATATGTACTTTTCACACACTCAATTTGGTCAATAGTGTACATAACCAAAGTGGCTTACCATCAAACATCTAAAACTAACATCGATCATATAAGAAGATGTACAAAATCATCAAGAATGATGAAAAGGGAGTCGGAATTTATGGACCAAAACAAAAGCATAAGAAACACATAACAACCACCAAGTCGAATTGGTGTAGAAAAGGTTGAAAGAAAATAGACAAGAATTTTGAATGTAGTGCGCTCCAACGTTCCAAAGGTTATTCAGATCCCTCGTGAAAAGATGAAAAACATGAAACGGTCATAAAATTTACATGTGATACATTTCAATTTCACCCCATCAGTTTTATTTTCAAAAAAAAAAAAATAAATAAAAATAAATAAATAAATAAATAAATAAATTACCAACCGGAACAAAAAATCTACTATATAAGAAGGGGGGCATACACACGGTTTTCAAACCCATATCTGATATTAGGCAGGCCAAGATCCACTAGTGATTTTTCAAACATCTCTTTACTCGATCACCATTTTTATTTGTTACTTTTTATACCTATTGTGTCTAATCTATGTGAGAAGCCAAAGATTTGTACATAATTGTACATTTAAAGCCCATTCTCTCTACCTCTCTTTTTTCTTTTCAGGTCATTTTATATCATATTATATTATACTATGTCTCCTCATTTCCATCCAAACGACCTTTCCAGCTCGCACAAACATTTCCTGTAGTAGTTAGTTATAAAAACACGAAATAAACTTTCTTCTCCTTGTACCATAATTCCTCAAATGGCAGCCCCAAAATCCCGGTTCAGTATTATCCTCCTCCTCCTCCTCCTCATCTGCATCGCCACCACACTAACAATCTCCTCCGCCAAATCGAATTGCTGGAAATCCGACAGAGATGCTCTTGTGGCTTTCAAGAACGCCATCTCCACCGACACAACCGCAAGTCTGAGCACGTGGACCAACGCGTCCGACCCCTGCAGTGGCGGTTGGGTAGGTGTGGTCTGCCACCCTCTCTCCGGAAGGGTCACCCAATTGACTCTCCAGACCCCTACACCAACAGCCTACATGGAAGGCTCTCTCTCCCCTTCACTCGCAACTTTGTCTCATTTGGAGACTTTACTCATAACCGGTATGAAAAGAATCACCGGAAACATCCCTCGCACCTTTTCCCGTCTCTCGCGCTTGAC
>CACSLK010008833.1:3935800-3965787 GCA_902706635.1 Striga hermonthica
GTCCGCCTGGCCGAGCTGGTCTCATGGACCCCGACGGTTATAGCGATATCAGCTGGAAAGGATTAAGGGTGAGCTCGGCTCACGCACTGAGATCCGAAGTAGCTGAAGGGCTTCCTGGATGTAGCTTAAGGGTAAAGCTCGGGGACGATAGTCGAGTTATCGAGGGCAGGGAAGCCGAGGTGGTAAGACCAGTGCGAAATTGGGGTTCCTAGACGACTAGAGATGAGTTTTGATATGTTTGCGAAGAGAAAACTAGAAGAGGGACTCTGTTTAGCTTAGAATTCAACCATAATGGGACTCCTCAATATATAAGGGACATGTTCTTATGTTTTAATGCATGCCCACATATCCTTTTTAAATATCCTGTTTTCTTCTCTTGGAGCTTTACTGACTTGAGCGTCGGAGTGTTCACGCTGGGACCACCCCCGATGTATTTGGCAGATACCAGTGATCAAAGAGGTGAAAATCGGCTCGGAGAGAAACGGTCGAGCGGTTCATGAATTTGTGGCACACCAAATTGGCGTCGTCTGTGGGGACAGATTCAACTTCTACTTCGATTAAGCGGCTGATTTGTTCTGAAAAATTTTATAGGAGCAATGGCAGATAACCCGAAGAAGAATTTAACAAAAGACTTAGACGACGTGTGGGTACAGAGGGCATTTGGAACCGGGCCACCGTTAGGATGGTCGCAGCCCATGATCACACCAAAGGAGACACATGTGCCTAGGGCAGCCTTAACCCCGACACTGGAAGCTCAGGGGCCAGTAACGGATAAAACCCAGAGATGTAAGGGTGATAAGGGTAAAGAGACCGACAACCTGACTGGGGACTGAACTGGCCTAGGCGGTAAAGCGTCGGGTGTAAACGACCAAGCAGATCCTGCAAATAGTCAACATATGGTCGTAGAAGGGGGGAAAGATAACCCAGGGAATCCTCCGGCAGCAATGAAAAATTAGACCATACATATGACATGGGCGGAGCTGGACATGATTATACCTGAAGTGATAGGGCGAGCTCAGGAAGTTGACCGAAGAGGTAAGCCGCTCAGGCAGCCCGCGCCTCAACAGTTGTCTTTGCACCCTCATCAGAAGCATCAAACTCATCGGCGTGAAAGGAGAGACGAGGACGCTAATAGGTGAGCAACATCTCGCCCTTTAGGGGCAGCACAACAGGAGGGACTGACCCTAGAAAGGCTATTAAAGTAGATGTGAGAGCTGCAGGCCCGGGTACGGGGAAAGAGAGTGGCAATATCGCGTGGTCATCTCTTTACGGAAGAAGTGTTTGGAGGAGACCTACTGAGCAAGTTGAGAGAACTTAGCCTATCTTATAATGGGTCAGCAGATCTTGCTCGGCACTTAGGGTCATTTGATAATATAACAGTTTTGCATTGATATAGCAACGCGGTTAGCTGCCGGGCCTTTTTTACCACTCTAAAAAGCTCGACACAGGACTGGTTCCACCAACTGTCACCTGGTTCTATTGATAGTTTCAAGCAGTTCAGTACATTGTTTTTAAATCAATTTACAAGTGCGAGAAAGCACGAGAAGACGTATTTTTCGTTGACCAATATGCAACAAAAGGAGAGCGAGACTTTGTGACAGTACGTGGCACGATATACTGAGGAATGCGTTGAGGTCCCTAGGGCCTCGAAGAAATAAAGGCTGGGGGGCTTACGCACGGCCTGAGGGCAGGAAAGTTTAGGGATTCTTTGGCGAAGCGACCAGTCTGGTCATTTGACGAGCTCTTGGAAAGGTGCAGCAAGTATGTCAATATGGAGGAAGCTGATGCAGACTTCCTTCAAAGCAATAAAAAGAAAGTGAAGCAGTAGAGGAAAACTCATGGCCAACCGAACGAAGAGCTTCCCAGAAGAAAACTAAGGCTGATCAACAGTTCAGAGAGCTAAGGTATGAGCATTACAAGGCTCTGAACGCTCCGCAGCAGAAGATTTTTTAAGTTATGGGGCAGAGGGGGAAAACTAAGTTACTAGAACCACCTATGCCTTTGTCCCTACCCCAAAAATTCTCGGAAATAAAGGATAGATACTGCCGATACCATCGTGATTACGGCCATCCCACTAACCTTTGCTGAGAGCTGAAAGATGAAATTGAGCGCCTCATCCGGGCCAGACATCTGAAAGAGTTTGTGATAAGAGACATAGAGTGTAAAGAAGAGCGCTCAGAGGGACGTGAGTCGAGAGATAAACGAAATATAATGGACGACCAGACTGATAGACCGGTAAAAAAGGGAATAATCTACATGACTGAAGGAGGACCTATTGATGGGAACTCTCATCGAGAGCGCAAAAGGGTGTTGCTGATGAAATGACCGAGGTCAAGGTGCAGGAGAGCTCGGCCGTCCTTAGTTTTGGTGCGCAGGATCTGCGGGGGATCGTCATCCCACATAATGACTCCCTCGTGATTATGGCTGAGGTGGCTAGTTATGATGTTCAAAGGGTCCTTATCAACATGGGGAGCTCAGAGGATATCATCTTTTGGAGTTGTCTCCAGCAAATGGATCTTGAGGTGAAAATAGAACCAGTACATACTAGCCTGTACGGTTTTAGCGGGAGTGAAGTCTAGCCTATGGGAGAGGTCAGCTTAACGGTGGCATAGGGAAGGGCCCCCGTAAGATAAGTGAAGATGGTTAGGTTTTTAGTAGTCTAAGCTCAACCTATAATATCATTCTAGGTCAGCCTAGTTTAAATTCTTTCCAAGCGGCTGTTTCTACTTGGTGCATGAAGGTAAAGCTCCCTGTGAGAGACAAGGTTGGAGAAGTCATGGGGGATCAGTTGCAAGCTCGACGCTGCTACAAGGTAACGCTGAAGGCAGCAGAAGCCCAAAACAAAAGGCAAAGGCACGACCCTCCCGAGTCGTCGCACAAAGACAAGAGGCAGGAGTTGGGGATGAGCTCCCAGGACAAGCTGATGGAAGTAGAATTGATTGAAGGAATGATGGATAAAACCATTAAGGTAGGTGTTCATATGGAGGAAGGCATGGCACAGGCCTTGATACTCTTGTTACGAGAATTCGTTGATGTCTTTGCCTTTTCAGCAGATGATCTTAGTGGTATAAAGCCAGAGATAGAAGAGCATCGACTGAATATAGACCTGACGGTGCAGCTGGTAAAGCAGATAAGGCGGTACTTTGGTGCCGAACTCGATGGGATAATAGAGGCCGAGGTGCAGAAATTGATGAAGGCTGGGCACATACAACCTATCCAATTTATGGAGTGGCTATAAAATTCGATAATGGTGCATAAAGGGGAAGGTAAATGGAGAATGTGCATAGATTTTAGGGATTTGAATAAGGCGTGCCCTAAAGACCATTACCCCTTGCTGAGGATAGATCAGCTCGTCGATTCAACAGCAGGTTGCGAGCTGTTAAGCATGATGGATGCATCGCAAGGCTATCACCAGATCCCCTTAGCAGAGAGGATCGCAAGAGGGTGAGTTTTGTGACGTCCAAAGGTACGTCCTGTTACGTCGTCATGCCTTTCGGACTAAAAAAGGTGGGAGCCACCTACCAAAGGTTGGTTGATAGGATGCTTAAGGGGCTGATAGGTCAGAACATGGAGGTTTACGTTGATGATATGCTAGTCAAAAGTAAAAGGGCAGTCAACCATGTAGTAGATCTTTGGAAAGCGTTTACTACTCTGCAGTAGTATGTCATGAAACTTAACCCAAAAGACTGCAAATTCAGGGTAAGGTCTGGAAAAGTTCCTAGGATATCTGGTTACGGAAAAAGGTATAGAGGTGAACCCTGAAAAGGTACAAGTTGTGGTAGAGATGGAGGCGCCGAAGAACCTAAAGGAGGTTCAGGTTTTGACAGGGTGTTTGGCCGGGCTGAGCCAGTTCATCGCTCAAGCTACAGAAAAGTGATTTCATTTCTTTCGTGCCTTAAAGAAGGGGTCTCGTTTTGAGTGGACATCCCAGGCTCAACAAGCGTTTGATCGGCTGAAAGAGTTCCAGGCCGAGCTCCTTTTATTAGTGAAACTAGAGCCCGACGATGTTTTGGTCGCATACTTGTCAGTAGGGGAGGAGGCCATCAGCTCGGTGTTACTAAAGGAGGAAGAAAACTGGCAAAAACTGATATATTACATAAGCCGCATACTACAGGAAGTTAAGCGCCGATAATCCAAGGTAGAAAAAGCTGGGTTGGCACTTATTGCCACTGTCCGGAAGCTACGACCATATTTTTTAGCCCACATGGTGGTTGTGAGGACTAACTACTCGTTTAAGGTGGTGTTAGGTCGACCCTCCGCTTCAGGGAGGATGGTGAAGTGGGAGGTGGAACTGGGAGAATATAATGTGGAGTTCGAAGGGGTTTGAGTCGTGGGAACTTGTGCAAGTGCCGCGTGCTGAAAATGGACGAGCTAATATTCTGTCCAAGGTAGCAGCATTGTTGGTGGATTGCAAGTAATGATCGGTTACTCTTATGGAGTTACCGGGGAGTGCATTGGATAGAATTCTGAAAATCGATGAGAAGGGGGATTGGAGGTCGCCACTGATTAAATGGCTGTAGGGACCAACAGAGAGGGACGTCAGGAGAGATCCGGTGGGAAGATGAGCTATGAGGTTCTACATGCAGAATGATATGCTGTACAAGAGGTCTTACACGAGGCCGCACCTAAGATATATTTCGAAAGATGAAGGCATGTACGTGGTAAGGGAAATTCATGAGGGGTACTGCAGGGATCATGTGAAAGCTAGATCCTTGGCTGGGAAAGTGTTGCGAGCAGGGTATTTCTGGCCCACAATAAAGGAGATGACAGAAGAGTTGGTACGCAAATGCCTCAAGTGTTAGCAGCACAACTCACTCCTCTCCATCGACCTGCGGAGGGTATGGTACCGATAAGCTCGCTGTTACCTTCTGCTCAATGGGGAATAAATATTGTGGGGCCATTGTCTATGGCAAAGTGTCGCGGTGGCATACTTTCCAAAGTGGATTGAAGCTGAGCCCTTGGCCAAGATTATTGAAGAGAAGATGATCAAGTTTTTATTTGCTAACATTTGTTGTCGCTATGGCATTCCGTGACTGCTCATATCGGACAATGGAACCTAGTTCAGAGGTCGGCGAGTGATGAGTTGGTGTGAGACTATGGGGATTAAGCAGCAGTTTGCTTCGGTTGCTCATGCACAGCTGAATGGGCAGGCCTAGATGGCGAATAGGTCGATCTTAAGGGGAATAAAGGCTAGGCTGGATAGAGCTTCAGGGGCTTGGGTTGACGAGCTAGACTCAGTACTTTAGGAATATAGAGCAACACCGAGGACCTCAACGGGAGAAACCCCATTTAGTTTGGTTTACAGGATGGAGGCTGTTATTCCAGTTGAGGTTGGATGTAGCTTGGCAAGAATTGATGCGTATGAGAAAAGTGCAAACAAAAAGCTTCAACATGAGGTGCTTGATTTTATTGACGAATTGCACGACCATGCTAGAATAAGAACTGCGGCCTATAAACAACGAATAAGAGTGGCCCATGATAAGTCAGTGAAAGATTGGTATTTCTGAGTAGGGGATTTAGTTTGGCGACGGGCTGATGCCCTCAAGCACGTTGGGAAGTTGGAGCCGAACTGGGAAGGACCTTACAAGGTGGAGAGAGTTCTGATAGGCGGGGCATACGAGCTGAGTGATATGGAGAGATGGTTACTGAGTCGACCTTTAAATATATTTCACCTAAAGAAGTATTACGTATAATTAAGACTCAAAAGTTGTCGCGTTTTACATTCCTTGTAAATGAAGCAAATAAAACAGTTGGCGAGGCTTTATGTTTGATTGTCATGACTTTTGTGTGATAAGTCTCAAGCTTTTAGAGCTCGGCGATATGTGTTAAAGGCAACAGCCTTATGAAAATCGTAAGCTTTTAGAGCTCGGTGATATGTGTTAAAGGCAACAACCTTGTGAAAGTCGCAATCTTTTATAGCTCGTCGATATGTGTTAGGCAACGACCTTGTGAAAATCGCAAACTTTTAGAGCATGGTGATATGTGTTAAAGGCAACAACCTTATGAAAATAGCAAGCTTTTGGAGCTCGGCGATATGTGTTAAAGGCAACAACCTTATGAAAATCGCAAGCTTTTAGGGCTCGGCGATATGTGTTAAAGTCAACAGCCTTGTGAAAATTGCGAGCTTTTAAAGCTCCACGATATGTATTAAAAGCAACAGCCTTGTGAAAAATCGCTTTAGAGCCCAACGATGATTGTCAAAGGCGAAGTCCTTGTGATAAACGCGAGGTTAACAAGGTTGGCTATGTCTATTATAAGGACCCATTTTATCGTAAGCTATTTAAAGTTTTGGCGGTAGGGTTAGAACTCTTAAGAAGCTCAGTGATGGTTATAAGGTTTTTTGATTTTCAACGTGATAAATTGGTTCATATGATGATGTTATGGATTCAGTATATGAAGCCGAGAACGAAGATTTCATTAATAAAGGCATGCGACCGAGCATACAAATATAAAAAAAAAACAAACAAAACATAACCAGAAAGCAAAAAACTTAAGCCGAGGATGACCCCTCCCCGTCCGAGTTCTTGTCACCACTCAGCCCAGCCTTTACCTTTGCCACGTCAAGCACTTGATCCCACCATGGAAAGTCGACGGGTTGGGACTTGTCACCATTCCAGCCAATTGGGTCAGGAAGGCCGGGGACTAAGGCGGCCTCGTCAACAGAGCCAGAGAACCCCTGGGCGTTGACCCGATCGAGGGTACGAGCAACCCCCTCCTTGAAGTACTATAGACAGCCAGGAACGACCTTGTTGAGGTAGTATGTGGTGTTTTCATAGTACGTCAGCAGCTCGACCCTATAATGCTCGAGGAAGCGGGCCTCATTGACTGAGGACAAAAAGGAGACCTTGTCGTCCTCACAGGCCTAGATGATGCGCTGGTCCACTGACAGCTTAAGTGACCCCAGCTCGGTCTCTTTAGCCACCAATTTCTCTTTAAGCTCGGCCGTCTCCATCTCCTTGGAGCCGAACTGGGTGGTGAGTTGATCCAGCTCCTCTTTTTGGCAGTCGAACACCTCTTCATACTGGCCAGCTCGGCCCGAGCACTGTTGAGGTCATTTTGAAGGAACTCCACCTCGGAGGTACCCTCTATCTGTTCATGCAGAATAGGGGCGAACCCTACCAGTGCCTATCAAAGCATGATGTGTAAGGGTCAACTATGTAAAAAAAATATCAAACAAATATACTTGAAGGGCGACATTACCTTAACCAAGTTGTAGCAAGTGATGGAGGCTCATGACTGGTTATCGTCCCAACGAGTGGTTTCACCCTCGGGGAAGATTGAGAGGAGGTAAGTGGCAGACGAGCTTACATATGGATTACACGCAAATGTTTGCGGCATCTCCAGGATGTTTTTGGGGCAGACCTCTTTCTGACCCGCCGACTTGGCCTTCTTTGCGGCCTTGCCGCTGTCCCTTGAAGACTTCCGCTTCTGGGATGTCGACTTAGCCGATGGACGCTCTTCCTCGGTCCCGGGGGTCGTCTTCTCGACGGATAGGGTCGTTAGATAGTGGCAACAGTCAGGTCTATCAACGTAAAGGTTGTCAGGGTGACTACGCAGGATTTACGGCGGGTCGGAGGGTTGCAAGGGTCGAGCTAAATGCAGCTTCTACAACATGGAGGCGAGGAGTTAGCACATGCAATAAGATTTATAAAACAAATAATTAAGCTCGTCAGCATAAATACCCACCAACGTCCATCACGGCCCCGACCGGACGGTTGCAAAGATTAAAGTGTTTTAGTAAATGGACATCTGAGGTTATTTGCACTATCTACAGTGGTCGTTGGTTCCACTGCACGATAAGGGCGTCGTACGTGGCGTTAGGAGGAGGGTTAGAACGTTGATTCGAAAGCTCGTGTATCCATTTGGGTCAAAAGTCAAAAGTATTGGGGGATGAAGCAAATAGTAGAGCTTGTTCTTCCATTGTGAATTTTGGACTTTGGTTGCCCAAGGAAGCGGGCGTTGTGGCGAGTCGAGAGGTAGTATGATGTACCTAAGGGTTTCATCAAGAGGCAATAAAAGCACAACTCAAGATCTAGCTGACCTAGCCGAGCTCGGTGCGTTCGGTGAGAAATGGTTTAACGGAAGACGATATAATTTGCTGAGCTCTACTAGATCATCTCGGAGAGGGAATCTGAGCCTGGCCGCGGCTTGGTCAAGAAAGAAGGGCGGCTGGTTGTTATAGGTGTTCCCCGAGCGGGTAATTTAAGAGTCCATCCTCGAGGGAGGTTGACCTCCTCGAAAATTTTGGCTATTCTATCGGTCGAATATGAAGTAAGGGGGTTAAATTGGGACGATCTAGTTGAGAAAACGATGACCTTGCCTTACTAGACGCGGTGGCAGAGTATGGAGTTCCCGTCGCGGCGATGGTCACCGAGGGTTCGCCTTGAGGTTTTGAGTTGGAAAGTGAGTGTGAGTTTGAGTTAGACGGATGGACGAGGTGTTCTAATGAGATTTGGGCGTGCAGGTCAAAAAATCAGTAATTCGTGAAAAAGGAGAAAAAATAATAAAAACTTGAAGGGTGAGAACGCTTACCGATGAAAGACATGGTTGCAGAGGATGGAGATTGTTGTGTTGCGCCGATAATTTGAAGAAGTAGAGTATTTGCAGTGCTTAAGCAAGAAAGTTCGCAGATGAAGGAAAAGTACAATGAGAGAGGCGGGTTTGGTATTTATACGAGTATAATAGCGCAAGAAGGCATGGTAAAGGTCGGCCAATTGTGGTTGTCGGATTTGATAACATGATCAACGGTCCAGATGGTTGGTGTGTGTGAAATGAGTTATTAGAAAAAGGTTGGCTGAACGTGGCCGCTGATTACGGTGCCACGTGTGACATAGATGACTCCATGATTGGGATTCGATGAATATTCATCATGACGCCGGGATTCAATAATGATGTGTCCAGTATCTTATCAGCGCCGTTTTAAATTTGCGAGAATCGATAAAGGCGATCATATGGTGCGTGTATGAGCAGGAGCGTGAGTCTCAGTCATTTATCTTAATATTTTAATATTTTTCTGGCCAACTTGAAAGTAGCTCGTCCCAAAAACTGGGGGGCTAGATGATATAGCACTTAGAATAATTGTGGAAGGAATTACGTGGGTCCGCCTGATCGAGCTGGCTCATGGACCCTGGCGGTTATAGCGATATCAACTGGAAAGGATTAAGGGTGAGCTCGGCTCATGCACTGAGATCCGAAGTAGCTGGAGGGCTTTCTGGATGTAGCTCGGCGCTATTAAGGGTAAAGCTCGGGGGATGATAGCCGAGATGTCGAGGGCAGGGAAGCCGAGGTGGTAAGACCCGTGCAAAATTGGGGTTCCTGGACGACTGGAGCTGAGTCTTGATATGTTTGCAAAGAGACGGCTGGAAGAGGGACTCTGTTTGGCTTTGAATTCCACCATAATGGGACTCCTCAATATATAAGGGACATGTTCTTCTGTTTTAATGCATGCCCACACAATTTTTTTTTTTAAATATCTCGTTTTCTTCTCTTGAAGTCTTACTGACTTGAGCGTCGAAGTGTTCACACTGTGACCACCCCCCGACGTATTTTGCAGGTAGCGGCGATCAAAGAGGTGAAAACCGGCTCGGAGAGGAACAGTCGAGAGGTTCGAGAATTTGTGGCACAACATAATGTTTTTGTGTAGATTTTATTTAAGTCGAGACATAAACTTTAGAATATTTTCTTATACTAATTTGATGTTCATACTTAGTTTTTTTTTTCTAAATAAAATAGTAATATTTTATTATGTTAATACACATAATTTTTTATTGCTTATAAGATAAAATATAATTTTATTTTTTTATATTTTAATATAGTTTGATTAATAATTTTTTATTTTATTTATAATACTATATATCATTGTTTTATGTTTTGTATATATAATATGGATATCAAATCGAATCGTTAGAAGATAAATAATATGATATATCATAAATAAAAATAAAATACAAACGAAAAAGGTATAATATTTAAAAAATAAGAAGAATAAACATTTATAATAATTGATGTATAAATTAAATAAAAAATAAAGTTTAATATATGGTAATGTAGGAAAAGGAAACTTAAAAGAGCTTATGGTAAGTAACTGTAGAATTAACCTGTTGTATGTCATTCTAAAAGAAAATCAACTTACTGGCCCTAATTATACTGATTTGAAGAGGAACTTAGACATTGTGTTGACTGCTAGGGTTATAAGTTTGCGATCACTGAGGCTTGCCCAGCAGAGCCCAAGGCTGATTCTCCTGAGCAGGGGAAAGAGAAGTATGCCCGGTGGAAGAAGGCTGATGAGATGGCGAAGTGTTACATTTTGGCATCTATGTAAAATGTTCTTGAACATCAACATCAGTCTAAGAACACTGCAGCAGATATACTCCTCGATCTCAGGAATCTGTTCGGACACCAGTCTAGGGCTGCTAGGCAAGAGGCTATGAGTGGTCTGATGACTTGCGCATGGCCGGGGGCACACCCGTAAGGGAGCATGCCCTCAAGATCATGGCGTTGCTCAACGAGCTTGAGGTTATGGGAGGTTTTATCGACGGGGAAACCCATGTTGATATTATGCTTCAATCTTTGCCGAAGAGCTTTGATCAGTTCCGGTTGAGCTACAACATGCACAAGATGCATATGGGTCTTCTAAAACTGCTTGCAGAGCTTCAGTCGGCGGAGTCCTTATTTACTCAGGCGCCCCACGTGCTAGTCGCCGAGCAGGCTGGACCTTCCTGGCCTCACAAGGGCAGACATAGAAAGAAGTTTGCAGGAAAGGTGAAGGCACAGGATGCCCGGTTGCAACGCGCACAATTTCTCAAGAAGTGGCAAAGAAGCCTAAAGGTAGATGCTACAAGTACAACAAGTCAGGACACTGGAAGGTCGATTGCCCTCTCCTCAAGAAAGGTAACTCTCTCGTTAATGTCGTAGAAACATGTTTAGTGGTTGTATCTACCAAAACCTGGTGTGTAGATACTGGAGCCACTGATCATGTCTGCAATTTGTTGCAGGGGTCCCAGGAAACCAGACTGCTTAGGGAGGGAGAGATCACCCTCTACATGGGCGATGCTACGAAAGTGGCAGCTGTTTCAGTGGGAGACGTTACTTTATATTTTGATAGTAGTAGTTTGGTTTTGAGACATTGCCTTTATGTTCCTAGTTTTAGAAAGAATCTTATTTCATTTTCTAAACTTGTTTATGGACGGCTTTTCATTTACGTTTGATGATATGCTTGTTATTCGTTATGGAAAACATTTCATTTGTTCTAGTTCATTAGTTGACAATTTATACGTTCTTAAACCAAACTCTCCTACACTGCAACAAACTGAATTGAATAATATCGTGACTAAATGTAATAAGAAGAAGGAATCTTTAAGTATAAATCAAGCATATCTTTGGCACCTTAGACTTTGGCACATTAACCTTAGGAGGATTCAAAAGTTAGTGGCCAGTGGAAAACTCAGTCCATTGGAAGAGCACTATCCAACTTGTAAATCATGCCTGAAAGGTAAGATGGCCAAGAGCGGCAAAGGGATATAAGAGCCAAGAAGTGCTAGGATTGATTCATTCTGATTTATGTGGTCCTATGTCGATCCAGGCTAGAGGAAGTTTCGAGTACTTTGTCTCTTTCATTGATGATTACTCAAGATTTGCGTACATTTATCTGTTGCACCGCAAGTCCAAATGCTTTGAGAAATTCAAGAAGTATCGGGCAGTTGTGGAGAAGCTTCATGGTAAAAGTATCAAGTCACTTCGATCTGATCGTGGTGGCGAATACCTCTTAGGAGAGTTCAGGACATACTTATCAGAAGCTGGGATTGAGTCCCAATTGACTGCACCCGACACGCCCCAGCAGAACGGGGTTTCAGAGCGAAGAAATAGGACTCTTATGGAAATGATTAGGTTAATGATGAGTTATTCTAGATTGTTAGATTCATTTTGGGGAATGGCGATAGAAAAAACATCGTACATTCTGAACTTGGTTCCATTGAAATCAATAGAGACTACTCTTTGCGAATTGTGGAAAGGGCGAAAGCCCAATTTTTTCAAATATTCGAGTATGGGTAGCCCTGCACACATTTTAGTGCAGGAGGCTGGCAAATTGGAAAAGCGTTCAGAAGCATGAATTTTTGTGGGCTATCTCAAGGAAACGAAAGATAGATTATTTTATAGTCCCGATAATCAGAAGGTGATCGTCAGCACGAACGCTAGATTCTTGGAAGAAGACTATATTATGAGCCACAAGCCCGCGAGTAGACTAGTCTTAGAGGAGTTAAGGGGTGAAGTCGATAGTTCCCTACCAAGTGCGCAAGTAGATGTATCACATAATACTGCAACACGCCACACTGAGAGTGTACCAGTGCAGTCAGTACCTCATCGTAGTGGGATGGTTTCTCAATTACCAGACCGATGGATAAAGATGCAGATTCATGGAATGTAGCAATAAATGCTAAAATAGGGTCAATGGAATCTGATCAGGTCTGGGATCTTGTAGAACCACCCGATGGGGTACGACCCATTGGATGCAAGTGGATCTACAAGAAAAAGAGAGGATCGGATGGGAAGGTGCAAACCTTCAAAGCTAGGCTTGTTGCGAAAGGTTATACCCAGATTGAGAGTACAGACTATAATGAGACCTTTTCGCCAGTAGCTATGCTTAAGTCCATTCGGATTCTCTTGGCTGTAGCCGCTCATATGGATTATAAGGTCTGGCAGATGGATGTCAAGATGGCTTTCTTTAATGGGAACCTTCAGGAAGATATATATATGCAGCAACCAGATGGATTTATTGCTAAATATCGAGAGCATCTAGTGTACAAGCTTAATCAATCTATTTATGAACTGAAGCAAGCTTCGAGATTTTGGAACATCCGATTCGATGAGGTGATCCAGTCGTACGGGTTCACTCAATGTCTGGATGAGCATTGTGTGTACAAGAAAGTCAGTGGGAGCGTGGTGTTGTTTCTTGTGTTGTACGTAGATGACATACTTTTTATTGGAAACAGTAAGAAGAAGTTGTCAGAGTAAAGGTGTGGTTGTATAAGCAGTTTGATATGAAAGACTTAGGAAAAGCATGACACATTCTTGGTATTAGGTTTGTTCGAGATCGTAAAAAGAGAATGTTGTGCTTATCCCAGTCTACAAACATAGATACTGTCTTAGCCAGATTCAACATGCAGGATTCCAAGAGAGGTACCTACCTTTCAGGAAAGGAATCCCTCTCCCTAAGGAGATGTCCCCTAAGACGTCTCAAGAGATAGAGGACATGAAGATAGTTCCTTATGCTTCGGCAGTAGGAAGTCTTATGTATGCTATGTTGTGTACTAGGTCAGATATCACTTATGCTGTTGGCTTGGTAGCTAGATATCTAAGTAATCTGGGTAGATAACATTAGTCTACGGTGAAGCATATACTCAAGTACTTGAGAAAGACAAAGGAGTACATGTTAGTTTACCGTGCAGATAGCTGGTTACCTCTGGGTTACAGTGATCCTGATTTCCAGTCAGATAGGGACGAGAGTAAGCCAACCTCTGGTTATGTGTTTACCTTGGGAGGTAGAGCCATTTCATGGAGGAGTGCTAAGTAGAAATGCGTGGCAGACTCCACCTTGAAATCCGAATACATAGCAGCATCAGAGGCAGCGAAAGAGGCAGTTTGGCTCAGAAACTTCTTAGTGGACTCAGAGGTGATTCCGAGTTTTCCACGTGGTATCACTGTGTACTGTGATAACAGTGGAACAGTAGAAAACTCAAGGGAACTACGAGCCCATAGAGCAAGCAAGCACATAGAGTGCAAGTACCATCTGATTCGAGAGAAAGTTGGTAAAGGATACGTTGATGTTGCCAAAATTGCATTTGAGGACAACCTAGCTGATCCTTTCATGAAGAGTTTGTCGGAGAAGGTTTTCATCAAACACGTGATAGGAATGGGAGTCAAGTGCATGGCGATAGGATTGACATAAGTCTTTTAGAATAATGGATTGATAGGACTATACTTGTAAAAGCAGAAGCTTTAAGTATAAGTGGGAGATTGTTAGTGTTATATACTGAAAGCTTGGCTTTGGATGATATTATACTTTTATCTTTTATGAATGAGAAAAATGTTAGATTAAACAAGTTCTATGTTTTGTTGTTTTGCATTAGATAGTTTGGGTCTCATCGAACCGAAGATCATACTATCAGTTACTCGCGAAACAAGAATTATTGGTTCACGACCTATATGGACATGAACACCCCATCAGAATGGTTGTAGTGTCAATTGTACGTTTGTTTTTGCTGATTAGTTGCACTAGTACATTTATATATTGGACAGGATCCTAGAGAGGAGCATTTCGTCTTATACTGATCATCGTAAACGAACTAGGCCTCGGTTAATTACTGTATACTCTTAACCTGTAAGATATTAAACAGACATATATGTGTAGTTTTTATTACTTTGATTCACATGGGTGAGTCTTAGTGAATTGGGCCAATAGACCCTCTGTCTTGGGTAATATTTCTACATGTAAGATGTGTTGTTAGGATATTTACGGTCACCGTGTATATTTAGTTTGATAATGTCCTGGAGTGAGTTCATTAAGGATTATTATGCTTAACCCTGCAGGTAGATTAAATTTCGGCATAGTAAGAATGTTATGAGCGAGCGCTAGCTTCGTTGAAATAATAATAAATTAATTATTACTTGATTGTCACTAATCTAATTAATTAATGGACATTATATCTTAAACATGGGGAGATAAATCGAGTAATTATAATTGGAGTCTCAATTGTAAATTGGGCTAGGAAAATGGAGTGCAATAATATTATGTTGGTGACCCATTTAATATTATTTAATTAATTAGAATAAGTGGGCTGATCCACAAGTATTTTAATTAATTAAAAGGAGCCCTTCTCCTAATCGCCTAAGGGTCCCTACTGTAGCTCTATATATACATCATTAAGCTCATGGGAAGAGAGGACACAAGATCATAATACACGCAAGTCGTGTGCCCCATCTCTCTCTTTCTCAGTTCATATTCAAGCTTTATCTTCTTCTTGTTGTTCTACCAGTACAAATTGAAGAGGGTGTTTGAGATATACAGTAGAAGATTAATAGGTGTTCGAGTCATGATTATCTTCTACAGCAATCGACGATCCATGAGCCAAGCCAGAGGACAGTTGACCACCGCAGACCCGACTAACCACCGCCGCGAAGCATCCCCCGACCGCCGTGACCAAACTGGCAGCCGCGACGCGACGACGGACCAGCGAGCCCGATGCGAAATCCGCGACCTGCGATCTCGTCCCGTCCATCATATCCACGCGATCCGACTGTGAGCCCGACGTTCCATTCGTGATTAATCCAGTTCGTCTGTTTGTACGACCATCGAGAAGATCAGCCAGATCGCCATAAATTTTAAGCCGTAAGTTTTCTACGCAAACATTTAGATCCGCTGCACATAGGTTTGTGTTTGCTATTGAATTTGTGATTTTTACATAACGAGATCCTCATAGATTCCAACACCCACAAATTCAAAATATTTTTCAATCCGTTGTCTGTAATTCGCAAATAAAACAAACTTGTTGGTCCCAATTACATTGACTGGAAAAGAAACTTGGATATTGTGTTAACTTCTGAGGAGTATAAATTTTTAACTATTGAGTATTGTCCGGAACAGTCGAGAGAGGGTGCAACAGATCAAGAGAAAGAAGAGTATGATAAGTGGAAAAAGGCTGATGAGATGGTGAAGTTTTACATCTTGGCATATTTGTCAAATGTACTTCAACATCAGCATCAGTCTATGGACATTGCAACAGATATGCTCAACAATCTCAATGAACTATTTGGCCATCAGTCTCGGGCTGCCCGACAAGAAGCCATGAGGACTCTGATGACTATGACCATGCATGAGGGAACTATTGTAAAGGAACATGTTCTTGCAATGATGGAGCAACTGAATGAGCTGAAGGTTCTTGTAGGTTTTATTGACGTGGAAACGTAGGTCGATATAGTACTCCAATCTTTTCCGAAGAGTTTTGAGACGTTTCGGTTGAACTACAACATGAACAAGATGATGTTGACTCTTCTGGGACTTCTGGCAAACCTTCAGTCGGAAGAGGGCCTGTTTAGTCATAAGCCTCAAGCCATGATGGCCCTGCAAGGCAAGGGATCTTCTTCCAGGCCTGGCAAGGGTACGAAGAGGAAGAAGTCCGCAAAAAAGGCAAAGCAGTCATGAATGACGCGAAACCTCAAAAGGTAGCAAAGAAGCCGAAAGGAAAATGCCACAAATGCCAGCAGAGAGGACACTAGAAGACCGACTACCCTCTCCTCAAGAAGGGCGATAAAGGTAAATCTTTTTCATTAGTCGTTGAAACAAGTTTAGTGGTGTTATCTACCAGAACCTGGTGTGTAGATACAAGGGCCACTGATCATGTCTGCAATAATTTACAGGGTTTCCAGGAAACCAAGCGGCTTAGGGAAGGAGAAGTTACCATATACTTGGTTGATGCTAGTAAAGCATTAGCAGTTGCAGTGGGAGACGTCCACTTAGATTTTGGTTTAGATAGGACCTTGATTTTGAAGGATTGTCATTATGTTACTAGTTTTAGAAAGAATTTAATTTCTAAGTTGTTTATGAACGGTTTTTCTGCTATTTTTGATAATAAAGTTGTTATTCGTTTTGACAAAACGTTCATATGTGATGGTTCATTAATAGACAATTTGTATGTCTTAAAACCGAAGTATTACCCAATGCAACAAAATCAATTACTTAATTCATCATCTAATCTTAATAAGAGAAAGTAACCTTCGAAAATGAACGAAACATATCTTTGGCATCTAAGACTTAGTCATATAAACCTTAGGAGGATTCAAAGGTTGGTGGCAGACGGACCCTTGGGATCGTTAGAAGTTGAGGCTTTTCCAACTTGTGAGTCCTGCCTAGAAGGCAAAATGACTAAGAGGGTTTTTAAGGCAAAACAGAATAGAGCCGAAGATTTGTTAGGACTAGTTCATTTCGATTTATGTGGTCCTATGTCTGTTTAAGTGGGAGGTGGTTTCGAGTACTTCGTTACGTTTATCGATGATTACTCGAGATATGGATACGTTTACCTTCTGCTCCACAAGTCAGAATGCTTCGAGAAATTCTTGGAGTATAAGGCAGTTGTGGAGAAGAAGTTAGGAAAATGTATCAAGTCACTTCGATTTGATCGTGGTGGCGAATATCTATCGGGCAAATTTAGGAGCTACTTAATGGACAATGGGATGACATACCAACTTACTGCGCCAGGTATTGCCCAAAAGAATGGTGTAGCAGAACGAAGGAGTAGAACTCTTATGGTGATGATTACGGCAATGATGAGTTATAGTACGTTACCAGATTCATTTTGGGGATATTCCCTAGAAACAACAGTTCATGTTCTTAACCTAAGTACCATCTAAATTAGTGCCAACTATGCCCATAGAGTTGTGGATTGGGCGCAAGCCTAGTCTAAGGCATCTTTATATATGGGGTAGTCCAGCACATATGCTAAGTTGGAACCACGTTCAGAAGTGAGGTTGTTTGTGGGATAATCTAAGGAAACGAAATGTGGTCTATTTTATAGTCTCGACGACTAGAAAGTGATCGTTAGCACGAACACTAGATTTTTGGTAGAAGACTATGTTATGATTATAAGCCCACTAGTAGACATGTCCTAGAGAAAGTAGGATGAGTCAGTACTTCGATACCGAGTGCAATTGATGTTACACCACAAAGTACTACAATGCGTATCACTGATGATGCACCTGAGCAGGTAGTACCTCGTCGTAGTGGGAGGGTTGTCCCACAGCCCGATCAGTCTTGGGTCTGGGAGAGTCTTCTGAGGCCGTCCCAGATGTGCTTGATACCGACCCATGGACATACAATGAGGCACTCCAAGATCAGGACGCAGAGTCGTGGCAAAATGCGATGAAATCTGAGATAAAATCAATGGGTTCAAATCAAGTCTGGGATCTTGTAGAACCACCCAGTGGTATTCGTTCCATAGGATGTAAGTGGTTCTATGAGAGAAAGATAGGATCAGATGGGAAGGTTGAGACCTTCAAGGCAATGCTTGTTGCGAAAGGGTATACTTAGAAAGAAGGGATCGATTATGAGGAAACTTTTTTGCCGGTAGTTATGCTCAAATCCATCAGGATACTCTTGGCTGTAGCCGCTCATATGGGTTATGAGATTTGGAAAATGGATGTTAAGATCGCTTTCCGTAATGGGAATTTGGACGAGACATTTATATGCAGCAACCAGAAGGGTTCTTTGCGAAAGGACAAGATCATCTGGTCTGTAAGCTGAAGCGGTCCATTTATTTACCGAAGCAAGCTTCAAGGTCTTGGAACATCTGTTTTGATGAGGTTGTCCAGTGTTATGGATTTACTCAATGTCCGGATGAGCACTGCGTGAATAAGAAAAAGTGATGGAAACGTGGTGGTGTTACTTGTGCTATACGTAGATGATATTTTTCTCATTGGAAACAGTGTGAATAAATTATCAAACGTAAATGTATGGTTATCCAAACAGTTTGATATGAATGATCTGGGAAAAGTAGAACATGTTCTCGGGATTAAGGTCATTCAAAACTGAGAGAAGAGAAAGTTGTGTCTATCCCAATGTACATACATAGACACTGTATTGGCGCATTTCAACATGCAGGATTCAAAGAAAGGGCAATTGCCTTTTCGACATGGAATCCCTATATCTAAGAAGATGTCTCCGAAGACACCTGAAGAGACAGAGGACATGAATGCAATTCCTTATGTATCAGCAGTAGGAAGCCTCATGTATGCGATGTTATGCACGAGGCCATATATCTGCTATGTCGTGGGCAGGGTTGCCAGATATCAAAGTAATCCAGGACTGGAACATTGGTCTGCGGTAAAACATATACTCAAGTACCTAAGAATGACTAAGGAGTACATGATGGTTTACCAGGCAAGAGAATTGCTTCCGTTAGGTTAAACTGATTCTGACTTCCAGTAAGACCGGGATGAAAGAAGGTCAACCTCGGCGTTTGTGTTTACTTTAGGAGGAGGAGCCATAGTATGGAGGTGTCAAGCAGAAATGCATGGCAGACTCCACAATGAAAGCTGAATATGTAGCAGCCTCAGAGGTAGCGAAAGAAGCAGTTTGGCTCAGGAATTTTATCCTCGACCTAGATGTGGTGCCGAGTTTGCCCGCTGCAATTACAACTTTCTATGACAGCGGAACAGTAGCGAATATGAAGGAGCCACAGACTCATAAATCAAGTAAACACATAGAACGCAAGTACCACCTGATACGATAAATCGTTGGATGAGGAGAAGTCATTGTTGCCAAGATACTGTCAGAGGACAACCTAGCAGATCCTTTTACGAAGAGCCTACCTGCGAAAGTCTTTGAAAGACACGTAGAAGGAATGAGAGTTAGACGTTAGAGCGACATAGTAGACAAGTCTTTGAGAATTATATTGAAAGAGAATTGTGGTTAGTGATAGCCATGAGCTTATTAAGCATAAGTGGGAGATTGTTAGATATGATGTAAAAGCTTGACTTTCAGATATAAATAATACCATTTTGATATGGCAATCATGTTTTAGTCAAAGTATTTATGTTTGCAGTTTATTTATTTATGCAATCATAACTCCATTATTTTACATTGTAGATAATATGGTTCTTTGTGTCGAACAGAAAGAATATATTATCGATTCCTTGTAAAATATAACTTAATTGTTCACAGTTTAGACAGGAAGTGAGATCCCTGTTGGAAAAGAACTATAGTGTAGTCTTGATTCAGTTGATCTTTAACTGATGGATTACACTAGCACTTATGACAAGTATTGATCGGACCACGGAAGGATTAGATTATGGGATTACTGATCGTGGTTATAATATAGACCTTCAGTAATTGGTGTGTACTCTTAAGCTGTAAGATAATGGGCATTATATATTCATTACTTATTTATTTGATTTACCAAGGATGATTCTTATTCTGTTAGGATGACATACTCGGTATTTTGGTAAGTAAGAGTGTTTATATGATGTGACGTTATAAATTATTTACAGTCACTATATATGCCTCAGTGCGTTGGTTGATGACGTCCCCGGAATGAGCTCAGGAAAGAATATTATGTCAAACCCTGCAGGTGGATAATTATCCGACATAATGATTATACCTCTGAGTGGTACTAATTTCGAAATGAAAGAAGTCTATTTAATTTATATGTCAGTAATTAAATTAATTGACAGATGTTATATCTTAAAATATGGAGATAAATAGATCAATTAATTAATATTTATTAATCATTTAGAGGTTCGAACTCATTGAAGAAATTTGAGCTAAATGGGGAGAGCAATAATATTACTCTAGTGGAATGTTTTATTATTTAATTCTAATTAGAATATTAGGAATTAATTATATTCCATATTTTAGATTCCATTAGAAGATGAATATTCCTTCTAGAATATTATCTAGAGTTAGGAGACTATGGAGTCTTCTAGAAGGTAATAAAGGTTAGAGTCATAGGACTCCTAGATTGGATAGAATATGGAGCATGAGTAGGATTCCTAAGACTAATGGGATAAACTCATATTTAGCACCTCCTCAAAGTCCCTAATGAGCCTATAAATACACCATGTCCCAAGCTCTTCCCCTACATTATGTTACTCGTTTTTTCCTTCCTCTCAAGAGAGAAAAATTGTGTTCTTCGAGAGAGGTGATTCGATTAATCGCCCCACCAAGATTAATCGAAGTAGGTGTTTAGGTAATCCATTAGAAGGCTTTAAGGTACACCAAGATTAATCGAAGTAGGTGTTTAGGTAATCCATTAGAAGGCTTTAAGGTACAATTTCGTCGAGCCTTTTAATTGTACAAGATCCGGCCACCTACCGCCGCCGACCACTGCCGTCCACCACCGTCAGAAATCGCTGAAGTCCTCCATCGCCGTCGGAGATCATCAGCGCTCAGCCGTGAGCCAACGCCCGCAGCCGCATGCAGCCAGACGCTGACGTCATTTCCCAGCGACAATTGCCAACACCTGCGCGAGAGCCCAACAACTCCTGCCTGCCGCGCGATGCCGTCGATCCGTGGATGAGAACACGGCGAGAAGGCTCAAGAATGCAGCGAGTCACGCGCACCATGCGCGCTGAAGGTTAAACCGACAAATGGCCGAGACGCAAGAAATGCATAGGATCACGCGCGCGCACGAGGGTGACGCGTGCGATAAGCACGCGAGGGTCGAAGAGCCGAGCAACATTGGTGAATGGCTGCACGCGAGCAGCGGGACGTACGCACGCATCTGGGCAGCAAAGACCTAGTCCTGGCCGGGCGAGGGAAGTTGGAAACGGAGTAGCGCGCAAGCAAAGAATCTCCTAGATTAGGCTAGATCGTTATTTGTTTTCCTTGTTACTTATGATTTCTAGATTGATTAGGACTTTAAATATTTTATTGCTTTATTAGGAGATCTAGGTTGATTAGGAGTAGATTTATTTGAAGACTATATAAAGGCACAAGCTCTTGTTATTTATCATCATTGAATTTCTTGAATAAAAAACCGAACTCTTGTTCAAACTCTTTTGCCTTAGATTACTTTTGTGTTGTATTGCGAAATCTATCGTTCGAAGGGGGGCGAGTGTGTGAACCTCCAAGCACTTATCGGCGATTTAAGGTGCGGGAGCGGCTTGTCGGCACATCTAGACACGCGGTCTTCATCATTCGTTCTTTCATTGAGAGTGATGATCGTGTGTATTTAATCTCACCACATTCTTTTTAATTTTCGTTATTTTCTTACAAAAAAAACAATTCAAAATGAGTTCGGAATGTAAAAAGCGTAGGCAAGAAAGACGCGACATGGCCAACAAGGAAGTGAAGGAGCGTTTGGACAGCCTTGACGTCCAAGTCATGAGCATTAGTGAAAATATAGAGGGTAGGCTCGGGTCGCTCGACGAAGGCCAAAACAATGCTAACGTAGTCGTGTCCCGGCTCGAGCAGAGCCTGGACGAGGTGTTGCGTGGGTTCTAGCGGCAACAACACTACATGCCACCACCACTGTAACACCCCGCTTATCAGAGTACATTTCTCGCAACTTTTTCTTAGAAAGTGCTTATAAATTTTTCGAAATCTTTTTAACTTAGCTCGGGATGCTACTAAAAACTTATCTTCTTTAAAATCTGTTTTCTCCAAAACTTGGTCTAACAAGTAAATATATTTTAATTATCGAACATGTATGAAAATTGAACTCGATAAATCTTTTAAATCTGAAAATAGTGTCACACATGTTCAATATCTGAAAGACGTAGCAGAAATCTTACAAGCATGGTATAATACAAACCGAAACCTTATTAAAAGTCCACAATATAACAAATGAACCAAATCCTCAATCCACACCACCATAGCTGATCTCACACCTCCGCACTGACCCTGTTACCTGAAAATGATAATAGTGGGGTGTGAGTACTAATCCACTGTACTCCGTAAAAACTCATACTAAAGTAAACAGTAATAATAATATCAATATCATGATCGCAAGTATATATAAACTTAAACTTGATCTCCCAGACACTTGGACCGGTAACTTGAACTTAAATTTTTGGACACTTGGTCCCTTAACCGTGTGCACACTCTGATGGCATATTAAGGCTACTGCGCCTCCACCAGAACTCGGGATAGCATATTAGGGCTACTGCGCCTCCACCAAAAGCGGATAACTAATATACATACCTTTGACATGATAATAGCTATTACACTCAATGTAATACCCAGGCTGGGTCCCCACATTTTCTTCTTGAAAACTTTTGAAAATCGTAAGTGTTGTACTGGTAGCTGTATCTGTAACTACATAAAAATATAGACTAATATACTAAGTACTATGCTCGGAGTATTCTCAATAGGATGCTGAGATTCTTAAATCTAATTGATAACTTATTCGAATCTTAAAGAGGTTCAATAGGCCTGTTATAGTTCAAATGAACACTAATGCATAAAACAACTTAACTTCTCAAACTTTTACTGAAGGCCATCAAATTAACTCATATAAATCATGTCTTTAAAATCTAAGACATTGACTTATTCTCAAATTTTACTAAAATAACTTGTAAGTGAAAATAACTAAATTTCACATACATAAACTCAAACATATGCTTAACTTTTATCAACATCAATTACATGATTCATAAACTACTAAACTTGTCTTAAACTTGCTTGGTAATGAAAATTATAACTAAATTCTCATACTTACAAATCATAACATCAAATCATGACATTAATATGCAAGACTTGAAACAATTTATATTAAAATTGTATTCCCAACATATTACACTAAGACTTGGTCACTTTACTCATCATCAATAATATGAGAATTTCATATCAATTACTCTTAAAAACTTTAACATGAAATACATCATATATGCCATCTAATCATAATAACACATTCATTTCTCAACTTAATATCATGAAATTCAACTTGCATACTAACTTCAAAATCTTTATCTCAAGTTATAACATGCCAAATAACTCAATTCTTGTTCTTATGTACTCCTCATTTACATAAGAATTACTTATCCAAATCCTACTTTATTGGATAATCTAATATCAATGAACACATATACTTTATAATTGATCTTATAACAACTTAAACTCATTGAATTCAGAAAATCAATTATAATATCAACTTTAAATTCATTAACACACATGCTAATAACTACTTAACTCATCTAAAATATAAATTTAAGATAAGTAATTACCTCCTTCTTGCTAGAACTTGAACTTGAAAACTTTGATTCTTCACTCCAAAAATCTTCACTTTACTAGAATTCCTCCAACTCACTCTCTCAAATGAACTTATATAATTTTGAAATATTTCTTGGTGTAAAAATTCAGATTTTAAGCCCACTATTTATAGGCAAAAACTTTGAATATAATATAATGGAGTGAAGAAATCAACAAAATAAATAATTAAAACTTATAAAACTTAATAATCATAAACATATCAATTTCTAACTTGTAGAAATCATCCATACTTAAATTAAATGCTTAAAATGAACTATAGTTGGCACCAAAATCAAATCATAAAAATCTGAAATTTATGTCGGTCACACGGGTCGTGTGATTTGTCATACGGGTCGTGTGACCTCACACGACTCGTGTGACGGGTCGTGTGACGGGTCGTGTGACTATGCCGAGAGCAGATTTGAACAGTACATTGAGCCACACGACTCGTGTGGCTTGCCACACGACTCGTGTGACTTGAAAAGCTTAAGATTTTGAACTTTTTAACTCAAAATAGCTCCATCTTGGAAATAAACTGATACTTTTTACTAATAACTGAATGGGATATTACAATCTACCCCCCTTAAAACTATTTCCATCCTCGGAAATACTGGAACTGGAATACATACTATCTAAGTATATATCATAATTCTATACTTAATATCAACTTCTTGCTCCTAAGTGGCATCTTATTCTTTGTGGCGATTCCATTTCATACAGATGAGGGGAATATCTCGATTCCTTAGCCGATGAACCTTTTGGTCCAAACTGATACCGGTTGTTCTTCGTAAGTTAAAACTGGCTAAATCTTAATCTCATTGTGCTAAAGCACATGATTTGGATTGCTCACATATGCACGTATCATTGATACATGAAAAACATTACACATACAAACCAACTCGGGAGTTAAAGTTAAATGATAAAATACTTCTTTGTTCAAGAATTTTGAACGAACACATATACAAAAATGCAACTTAACTTTCTTCCCGAAACGAACGACACTTCTCATTAGTCAAACTTTCAGAAAGACTTTATCTCAAATCTCAAAATGCATTTCTCGTCCATGCTTATCAGCTGAATACTTCTGCCAACTTGGAGCAATCTTTAACCTTTCTTGAATTTCGGCTACTTACTCAACTGTTTCCTCGATCATTTTCCATCTTAATGATGGTAATGCTAAATGCTTTGACCTGCTTCTTATGACTCGGAACATGACTATGCGGCACTTTGCATGCGATGTACCCACTACCCGGGGCCCTTCAGATGCGGAACATTTACATGTGTGTACCTACAATGTCAATATCACCTGCAAACATAAAAATTCACATATATGTTAACATTTTCAACTGTACTGAACTTGCTTCTGCGCCGGGAAACCTTCTGATCAAGCACTACTATCAGTACTTATATTCTTCTGACTTTAATACAACCAATATCTCTTAAAGAACTGATTGGAAATTACTGCACTGCTGCAGAATAATTTACCCAACTACTGATCATACCATATTTCACCCATCGAGGTGACTTATTCTTTCTTCAATAATGCTGACCGACACAACCCAACATCACAATAATTCATTCTTCAATTATATCCGACATCTCACATCTGATTTCTGCTGCATTAAATGCATACCGATTGTGTATTTCTGACATTAAAAATACTTTAATGTCTGATCTTTATCTCTGTAACTTACTTCATACGCTTCAATCTTCTATAAACAGGCTCGCTAATCTTCAATCTTCTTCAGCAATGGTCCGAAATAACAAATGGATCTATCACTTTCAAACATTCGCAATTTATATTCCTTTCTTCCCCTTAATATCATACAAAAAATTTATCGATCTCGAGTGGAAAGATAGAGAGTGCTAATGATCCATAATCTTCCACATGATATACGATGGTTGATTGAAGCAAAAGTCCGACTGTCTGGCGAATATCCAAATTCTTATAAATATCTACCAGGTATGGGTAGAATTACTCTTGCCAAGAAACGTAGAGCAAAACGAATAGGCGGCTGCTATAAATGTGCTCGATTGAATTGCGACACCCGATGCAAATCGCTGAGGTTTGTGTCCATAAATCGAGAAGATAAAATAGCTTTCATTAAGAATGGCTTGAACAAAGAATACCTGAATCAAACCCTCCAACAAATTCTCGATACACATCCCAGTGGATATGTGCATCGAGAGCTTATGTCTTTATGGGTCTGTTTCAAAGATGAACAGAACCGCTGTAGTCTCGAAAACATTATTGCTAAGGATCCTGTTTGCAACAGTTGTCTCTGCTAACTCCCTTATTAAAAAGGTATCAATTTCTTCTGATAAATACAACTCATTTAATACTTAACTGCTCCCCTGTCTGTTGCTTCTGCCGAAATAAAACAATATAATACTCATTTTCTTTCTTTAAATAACCCATCTTTTCTCCTATTTGAGTATCTCTCTACTCCAAATAGAGACTCCTGAATCTTCTCAAGTTACAAAAGTTATTCCTTCTATAAAAACCATTTGCGTTCTTGGTGGTTCTAAACTTGTAACCTCTTTTCAAAATTTAGATATTGTATCCCAATTAGTATGAGAATTGGGAAAACAAGATTTAGATATTGTATCCCAATTAGTACGAGCGCGAATATCAGCCTCCTGCTCCCAAGTGGCTCCGTGGCGATCCCACTGAATACGAACGAGGGGAACATCACACTTCCGGAGCCGTCGAACCTGTCAGTCCAACACCGCTACCGGTCGCTCCTCGTAAGATAAATCTGGATGGATCTGAATATCAGTATGAGGAATGACATGATCGGGGTCGCACATGTACTTACGTAACATTGACACATGGAAAACATTATGAACACTGGACAACTCGGGAGGTAAGGCTAATCGATACGCAACTTCGCCCACTCGCTCGAGAACTTCGAACGGGCCAATAAATCGAGGGTACAATTTCCCTCTCTTCCCGAATCGAATAACTCTGCGGAATGGACTAACTCTGAGAAAAGCTCGCTCGCCAACCTCGAACTGGATATCTCGTCGATGCTGATCGGCTGAAGATTTCTGTCGACTCTGAGCTGTCTTGAGACTCTGCTGGATCAACTCGACCTGTTCTGCAGCTTCCTCGATCATCTTCGGACCGAGTACTCGACGTTCTCCGACATCGTCCCAATAAAGATGGGAACGACACTTACGACTGTAAATTGCTTCATAAGGAGCCATCTGATTAGAAGAATGATAATTGTTGTTGTACGCGAACTCAACAAATGGCAATAACGACTCCCACTTAGCACCCTGTCAACAACCAAAGCTCGTAGCATATCCTCCAACGTCTGAATGGTCCGTTTGATTTCTCCGTCAGTCTCCGGATGGTAGGCTGAACTGAACTCTTGTCTCGTGCCCATCGCCTCGTGCAAACTCTGCCAGAATCTACTAGTGAATCTGGGGTCTCTGTCTGACACGATAGTAATAGGCACTCCGTGGAGTCGAATGATCCCACAGGTATAAATCTCAGCCAACTTATCCAAAGACATATTCATTGATACTGGTAAGAAATGAGCAACCTTAGTCAATCTGTCGACCACGACCCAAATATCGTCGTGATGTTCAGACGACCTTGGTAACCTCGTGACAAAATCCATCGTAACCTCTTCCCACTTCCACTTCGGAATCGGCAGTGGTCGCAGAAGGCCTATGGGACTCTTATGTTCGGCTTTGACTTCCTGACAGGTTAAACATTTCCTCACAAAGTCAGCTACGTCCTTCTTCAACCCTCGCCACCAGAACGACCTTTTCAGGTCATGATACATCTTCATGCTTCCTGGATGGGCTAGATATGGTGCGGTATGAGCCTCAGTCAATATCTCCTTCCTCAACGCTTCAACTTTTAGCACCACAATCCTGCCTCGAAATTCCAAGGCCCCATCAGTGCCTCGGTGAAAACCCTCGATGCCTCCGGCGCGAACTTTGGCATCAATGGCACGAACAAATTCATCAAAAGCCTGCTCCTGCAGGATTCTCTCCCTCAGCGTCGGCTGAATCTGCATGGAACTGACACTCCCCGTAATGGCTGTAGGAAGTGCATCAACCACCTGAATCTGGATCTGGGCGAACTCCTGAATCAAACGACTCTGCTAAGTAACAACATAAGTCAAGTCACCCTTCACCTTACGGCTTAGGGCATCAGCAACGACATTTGCCTTTCCCGGATGGTACTGGATCGTGCAATCATAATCCTTGATGAGCTCTAACCAACGGCGCTGTCTCATGTTAAGCTCCTTCTGAGTGAAGATATACTGTAAGCTCTTATGACCTATGAAAATCTCGCATCGACCGCCGTATAAATAATGTCGCGAAATCTTTAGGGCATGAAAAACTGCGGCTAGCTCCAAGTCGTGCGTCGGATAGTTCTGTTCATGTGGCTTTAGCTGGCGTGAAGCATAAGCAACAACCTGGCCATCCTGCATGAGTACGCATCCCAAACCCTGTCTTGAAGCATCACTGACAATAGTGAAACTTCGAGAAGGATCGGGAATAGTCAACACTGGTGCTGTAGTTAGCCTCTTCTTGAGCTCCTGAAAAACCCTCAATGAATCTGCGGTAATAACCAGCCAATAAACTGAGAAAACTGCGAACCTCGGACGGACTCTTCGATGTCGGCCAGTTCTAAAAAGCGGCAACCTTGGATGGATCAACCTCGATACCTGCCTGAGTAATAACATGGCCAAGAAAGGCTACTCGCTGGAGCCAGAATTCGCATTTGGAGAATTTAGCATACAACTTTTCTCGTCTAAGGGTTTTAAGGACAACCCTCAGATGCTCCTCGTGTTCTTCTGGCTCTTGGAGTAGATAAGAATATCATCAATGAAAACAATAACAAACTGATCAAGATAAGGATGGAAGATACGGTTCATCAGGTCCATAAATACTGCTGGAGCATTGCTGAGACCAAATGGCATGACTACGAACTCATTACGACCGTACCGAGTGTTGGAACCCATGAGGATCTCGATATGCACAAATCACGGACAAACATTCAACATAAACCTATGCGCAGCGGATCTAAAGGTTTGATGAAGAAAACTTACAGCTTAAAATTTATGTAGATCTGGCTGGCCCGAACAGTTGACCGCAAATCAAATCTTCTCAGAATCGAACAAACTTGACCAATCCAGAAAGCTGACGTCGTGGCGAAGTCAACGGCGTTGACCGATCAGAAATCAGAGAAGTCACGCGCTCTCACACGCGTCTGCAAGCTCCAGAGACTGCTTCCTTCCGGCGGCGCGTGGTGGCGCGTGCGGCGGAGTCCGGCGGCGATCTCGACGGCGATCTCTTCGTCTCGTCGTCCTGGTCGTCGTGGTATGGTCACTTGCTGGTTTTGGTCTCCGGTTTGGATGTATGATTTGAATCTCTATATACCTTAAGATCTTCTACTGTATTCTCAAACAGCTTTCTAGATCTCGTATCAGTGGAACACAAGAAATAGAAGAACTTTTTGAAAGAGAGAGAGAGAGAGGGTTGGACGTGTTTCCCAAGGTGTGGGATTGTTCTGTTCTCTTCCATGAGCCTAATGCTGTATATATAGAGCTACAGTGGGGACCCTAGGAGAATAGGATAAGGGCTTCTAATATATTAATACTGTGGAGCAACCCCACAATTAATATATTAATAATATTAAAGTCCACCACAATAATATTATTGCACTCCCCTCACCTATCCCAAATTACATTTGAGACTCCTTATTATAATTATCCGATTTACCTCCCCATGTTTAAGATATAATGTCCATTAATTAATTCGATCACTAATAATCAAGAATTAATTAATATATTATATTACCGAAGCTAGCGCTCGCTCATAGCATTCATATTATGCCGGAATAAATCCACCTGCAGGGTTTAGCATAATATTCCTTCATGAACTCACTTCGGGTACATCATCATACTAACGCACATGGTGACCGTAAATATCCTAATAGCACATCGAACACATAATGTTATTACCCAATTCATTAAGTATGTCGACCCGGCTTGAATCTCACCCAAAGAATCAAAGCAACAACAATTATGTTCACATGCCTATTTAATATCTTACGGGTTAAGAGCACGCAATAATTAACTGAGGCCTAGTTCGTTTATGACGATTAGTATAAAACGAACATCCATCTCTGGGATCCTGTTCAATACATAAATGCACTAGTGCAACTGATCGGTCAAGACAAACCGTACGGTTGACAGTACAACCGTTCCGATGGGTTGTTCAA
>CACSLK010008833.1:4002198-4014728 GCA_902706635.1 Striga hermonthica
TCATCGTATTTTGACGAACTTTTCAGAAAATAAGTTTTTAGTAACCGGACGTTTTTGTTAAATTAAAACAACGGTTTTCTAAATTAAGTATAGATTTTTCACGGTAGCACCCCAAATCAGTTTCGCAAAGTAAAAATGTTTTAGTTTTCAAAGACTTTGCGAATAATTGCGCAACTCTGATTTATCTAGTAAGGTGGGGTGTTACAGTTCGTCTCAAAATAGTTCCATATCCCACCTCGCTAATGCTTCTTCGAGCGGTTCGGTACCTTTTATTGACGTTACAATTGAGGATGATGAAAATGCGACACCGACTTCGTTGGTTAACCATGTCAACATAGGTAATCCTAACTTCATTATCAAATTATCTTACTTGATTTATTTTATAACAAAATCTAAATTTAGTTACTCATATATATTTACCTCGCGTATATTTTTTCAAGTCTCACCATCAAACTTGCCACCTCGGAAGAACGTAGGCGGTCGTCCGAGACTCGCCTTATGACCCATCACAAATGGTAATTCCAAAAAAACACTAAATTTGTTCAGTTTAATTTATGTGGAAAAAAATAATCCTCTATATGTACATGTTATATCTTTAATGATTATACCAATTATCGAATGTCCTGCAGTTTCATCTTTGAGCTTGCACCACGGGCGAATGTAGGCGGTCGTCCGAGTCTGCCAATACCTCCTTCCATTACTATCAACAGATCCACATTATCTTCCGGTTCATCAAACTCATCAATAAAAAAAGCTAATTATTTTTTAAAAAGATATTTTTAATTTTATTTTTTTATGGTCTTTTAATGGATTTTAAATTTATTTTTTAGTTGCAATGCCACAGAATATTGGGATATTGGCGATGCATCGTTCCGCTGCCTTCCATGTGGCGCGAGATTTTGGTACTCTGAGCGAGTGGGCAAGCCATCTAAACCTAAAGTCCCTAAGTATTCTGGTTGCTGCAACAACGGATTCATCGAACTTCCACCCGTTTACCCTCCTCCCCCCTTTCTGCGTGAGCTGATTTTTGGTTCAGGTCCACGGAGCATGCGCTTTCAAGAAAACATTCGATCTTACAATAACATGTTCTGCTTTACATCCATGGGTGGAAAAATTGATACCGACATAAACAAGGGAACTGGCCCACCCATCTTCTGTTTGCACGGTCAGAACTACCATTTAATGGGTAGTTTGCTACCCGATCATGGGGCTCCTCTGAAATTTGCTCAATTGTACATCTATGACACGGAGAATGAAGTATCAAACCGTTTGTCTTCTGTGAGGTATATTTCTTATATTTTAGCATTTAAAGGTGAGTTCTATGTTTTTTGTTTTCATTGCGGTTTACATCATCTTTACTAACTCAAAACAAAATTATGTTTATTTCAGGAGAGGTTCTGAACGAAATAACCTAGATGAGGATGTAGTTCACAGAGAGATGCTCGATCATTATAATGTTTTGGTCAAGTCGTTCAAGATGGCCCAAGAGACAGTGATCCAGCACCAGCAAATTGAAGTTAAGATGCGTTTTATCGGTAGAAGGAACAAGGATGGTCGGCGTTATAATTTACCATCCACTTCTGAAGTTGCTGCCTTAGTTGTTGGGGATTTTGATGATGCCATGGGCAGCAGGGATATTATAGTGGAAAATCGGAGCGGACGTCTGCAGTGGATAAACGAGTTAAATGCTTCTTACTTGGCACTCCGTTATCCTATTCTTTTTTCATATGGCGAGGATGGCTACAGGGAGGACATTCCCTTCTCCTGTCTTAAACCGATCACAGAGAGGTCGAGGAAATTTATCAGCCCGTTGGAGTTCTTCAAATATTGAATGCACGATCGGGATTGCAAAATGTCGTCAATGCTTTCCGCTCGGAGGTTGTATCAGCAGTTTGTTGTTGACGCGTATACAATGGTGGAGGGAGCTCGGCTCAGATACATACGTTTTAATCAGAAGAACTTGAGAACTGAATTGTACAGCAGGCTTTCCGACGCTGTGTTGCATGGTGACACGGATCCTGGTTCTCAAGGCAAACGAATCATACTTCTGTCATCCTTTATAGGTGGCGCTAGATATATGGTTCAGAACTATCAGGATGCAATGGCCATTTGTCGTTGGACCGGTTATCCTGACATTTTCATAACCTTCACATGCAATCCGAAGTGGCCCGAAATCAGTTGCTTTCTTGCTGGGAAGAACCTCCACCCAGAGGATCGTCCTGATATTATTTGCCGGATTTTTAAGACCAAGTTGGATCAGTTGATGAGGGATGTTCAGCATAACAAGATGTTTGGAGACGTGAAAGCAGGTATTTCTTTAAACTAATTTTTAACTGATTTCTTAATAAATTTTATTATAAATTTTGTTATTTATTAATTTTGACAAAACTATGGATTTACTACAGCAATCTACACAATCTAATTCCAGAAAAAAGGCCTTCCGCATGCCCATATCTTGCTTTTCCTTTCCAGTGAATTCAAGATAAAGACTACTGATGACATAGATAAAATAATTTCTGCCGAAATACCGGATGAGGCCACCGATCCATTTTACTATGCTGTTGTTAGAGATCATATGATGCATGGCCCCTGCGGAAGTGTTCGCCCGAAATCTCCATGTATGGCGAACGATTGTTGCACAAAACATTTTCCAAAAAAGTTCTCTGAAACCACGACTCTTGACGAAGAAGGCTATCCACGATACAGACGTTGTGATAATGGCAGGACCATCGAAAAGAATGAAATTCCCCTGGATAACAGATACGTTGTGCCCCATAACAGAAAATTGCTTCTGAAGTACGACGCGCACATAAATATGGAGTGGTGCAACCAGTCCAGGTCCATAAAATATTTGTTCAAGTACGTGAACAAGGGGAACGATCGCGTTACTGCCACCTTCCATGCGTCTAATGGAGATGAGTCCTCTAGCAGGCCAGTTGACGAGGTGAAGATGTTCTATGATTGTCGATACGTTTCATCTTGTGAGGCTGCGTGACGATTGTTGGAGTATGAGATTTAATACAAGCACCCATCAGTGGAGCGCTTGAATTTTCACCTCGAGAATGAGCATCCGTGTTACTATCCTAATGAAGTCCCGATAGATGAAGTGGTTAAGAAAAATAAAGATGCCAGCAGCAAATTTTTAGCTTGGATGGAAGCTAACAAGAAGTATCCCGAAGCCAGGAAACTGACGTACGTTGAGGCTCCCACCAAAATTACGTGGCACTCGGAAACCAACAGTTGGGAGCCTAGAAAAGGAAGTAACCGTATCGCGCGTTTGTACTTCGTCCCCCTGGTGCTGGTGACATATATTACTTGTGGTGTCTTATCAACATTGTTCGAGGTGTAACATGCCATCGTGACTATATGAAGTTGGACGGAGTACAACACGATTCATATCATGACGCGTGTTTTTCTCTTGGTCTGGTGGAGGACGACAAAGAGTATATTGAAGGGATTATCGAGGCAAGCCAGTGGTCGAGTGCCAATTCGTTGAGAAACCTTTTTGCTACTTTGTTGTCTTCTGTTACTCTCGGTCGATCGGAGTTCGTGTGGGAATCATGTTGGCCTTATCTATCGGATGATATATTATACAATCGTCGGTGGGTTTTACAGCACCCAGGTTAGTCAATCAATTACTGTCACAATCTTATTTTTTTTTTCTTTTCATCTTTTGTATATTTATAAACTTTGTATACTGGTGTTACAGAATTGGTACTGAGCGATGATGAAGTAAAATATTTGGCCTTGGCGGAAGTTGAAATTTTTTTGCGCAAACGTGGTTCGAGCTTACGCGAATACAATACAATGCCTTTTCCTAATCTCGATCATAATGAGGCATCCACGGACAGACAGGTGATGGACGAGTTGAATTACGATCGACGTGCACTCGCTATTGAGAACCAGAAGTTGGTTGCCAATATGACTGATGAGCAGCAGAATGTTTATGGCTCGATAATGAACTCTGTTTACCGTACCTACGGCCGCATGTTTTTCATTTATGGTTACGGCGGCACCAGTAAAACGTATGACTGGAGGGCGTTGTCTTTTGCTTTGAGATCCAAAGGTGAGATTGTGTTGAATGTTGCATCGAGCGGTATCGCATCACTTTTGTTGCCCGGCGGACAAACTGCGCATTCACGATTCAAAATCCCACTAAATCCAGTGGAAAGCTCTACATGTGATATTAGCCAGCAGAGTCCTTTGGCCAAACTCATCATACGATGTCGGTTGATCATTTGGGATGAAGCTCCGATGATGAACAAATATTGTTTCCAGGCAGTTGACAATAGCTTGCGTGCCTTAATGGAAGCAGTTGATCCATCGAGGAAAAATCTCCCATTTGGCGGCAAGTGTGTTGTGTTAGGTGGGGATTTCAGACAGATACTCCCCGTTGTCCCTAAAGGCAGTCGGAGTGACATAGTCAACGTCACCATCAATTCATCCAAGTTTTGGTGCGATTGTATCGTTCTGAGACTGACTCGGAATATGAGGCTCCAAGCCTTGGTGGGGGTGATGAGTACAATGAGTTGAGGCGCTTCTCTGAGTGGCTTGCAAACATCGGCGATGGTACAATCGGTGGATCGAACGACGGTTGTGCCGATATCGACATCCCCGACGATATTCTTCTAAACTCACAAGGGGATCCTATTGGTACTATTGTTGAGAGTACCTACCCGATGTTTAGGAGTGCAGGTGACGATCTTAGCTACCTAAAGGACAGAGCCATACTCGCTCCCACACTTGATGTGGTTGAGTCCGTTAACGAGTACATGAGCTCGATGAACTCATCTAAGGGAAGGACTTATTTGAGTTCGGATACCGCGTGCAAGTCAGATGCTGGATATGATTCTCTTCAGGATCTTCAAACTCCTGAATTTCTCAATGGGATCAAGTGCTCTGGACTTCCGAATCATAAATTGCACCTTAAGTTTGGCACTCCAGTGATGCTTCTCAGAAACATTGATCACTCCATGGGGTTGTGTAACGGTAATGTTCATCAAAATTCATTTTTCGTCTATATTTCTTTTTATCATTGTACAAATTTGAGTGATATGCTTTTGTTACCGAGTTTTAATGTCAATAGGTACACGGTTGGTTATCACTAAGCTCAGCAGCCATGTCCTTGAATGCAAGATTTTAACTGGTGCCAGAGCTGGTGACAAGGTTCTTATTCCTAGGCTGACAATCGTACCAGTCGATTTGAGGGTATCGTTCAAATTCCAACGCAGGCAATTTCCGCTCATGGTTTCATATGCTATGACTATCAACAAGAGTCAAGGCCAGTCACTTTCACACGTCGGCTTAATATTGAAGAACCCTGTATTCAGTCATGGACAGTTGTATGTGGCACTATCTAGAGTCACGAATCGGAGGGGTCTGAAGATAATGATCTTTGGTGATGGAGATTTTGACGATAGGAAAACCACGAATGTTGTATATAGGGAAGTGTTTAATAATATTTAGATTTAGATTTTTGTTGTTGAACCCGAGTTATCAATGACCATGTTATTATTTTTACTATTGTTTCTATTTTTATTTTTTTCTTTATCATATAGCTTTCCGTGCAAATGCACGGATAAAAACTAGTTAAAATATAACCAGGTAGTCATTCAAAAAGAATTTTAAAAAAAATCTCCAAAAATCCGAACCAATAGTCCCGAATACCAAACCGAACCGTCCCAATAATCTCGAATACCGAACCGTCCCAATAGTCCCGAATACCGATCCGAAAAATAAAAATCTCTGAACCGAACCAAACCGACCTTTTGGTACGGTTCCGGAGATCAAATTTTGGGATCTCCGAAGTTTGGTACGGTTCTGGAGATTTATCAATCTCCAAACCTTACCGACCCACGCTCACCCCTAATACTTATATCATATGGGCTTACGTAAATGTATATATTTTATTAACAAATCATTTAATTAGGTTCATGTGAAAAACTTTCCTAAATCATGGATTAAAGTAAGCTGAAACATCTAATCTTTCATGCACATTCCCATTGTTCCAAACATGTATACCTTTGAAGTCTTTATATTGCTAAAGGGCTCATACTACAGAGGACTTATCATATCTACTTTTAGAAATGTTGACTTATCATATCTACCTTTAGAAATGATGCCTAATGTATGTATCTGTACTATTCAAGTCAGCCAAATATATCAATAAGGTTGGCCTCATTTTAAGTTGCATTTTTTTGGGAGATACAAAAATAAAAATCAATATTTTATAGTTGTAGACTAAACTCGGGCCAGATGTGCACGTCCACTAGTATATTAGAATAAATTAAAGAGTATACCATTGGTACAATACATCATATTGATGAATTTACCATTTGTGCAACAAATCAATCACTCTCTTCAGGAGATCGCGCTATGATAATTCGTTCGAAAACGAAGTTGAACAGACATGTTGAAGGTTTTTGCAGAAGAATGATTCCGTCAAAATTTTTGAGATGTGGATTTGGGGTTGAAAAAAATGGATATGATAGAAAAAGGATATGATAATTTGTTATGTTAAATAAGAATAAAAAAGTTTTGGGATGTAGAATTATAATGAAAAACAAGAGAAATTGGGGAGAGGGTGGAGCTTTGGTGTGCGGATTTGAGAAAGAAAAAATTAAAAAGTTAGGGAAGAAGAAGAAGAAGAAGTGAAAAAAGGAAAGAGAAAGAGAGAAAAATTGATGATAAAAAATCTGACAAGAGGAAGATATAATAAATTGGAACCGTCTAGCAATTGAGTGAAAACTGAAAATCTTTTTAGAAAAATGCATAATGGTAATACAATCGGGTAAAAGTGGAATATGTCATCCGCTGTGTTAATTGAGTAATCAAATATTGAGAAAGGATAGACAGTTTCTTTTATTCGTTGCTCCATCTACAAAAATACGCCGCAGCATAGAATCAAGCAATGATGCAAAGCTTGCTCTGGCGCAATCTATGGCCCTCTTCTATTTTCAACGCCGATGTTGGGCGAAGATGGTATGGGCTTATACTGATGGTGATTGAGCACTCGTCACGAGAGAAGCGGGCCTATGACATATTATCCTGGTTGTTGAAGGAGCGAATAATCTGCATCAATAGCCCCATCTCCGACGATATCGCTCATATCGTTGTTGCGCAGCTCCTCTTTCTCGAGTCGGAGAACTCCTCCAAACCTATCCATATGTTCCTCAATTCGCCAGGGGGCGCCATCACTGCTGGTTAGTTGTTTTAGTTTCCAAATTTCTTTACTTTTTAATTTTTTGTACTTGACTCTACTGCAATTGGTAATTTTTATTTCACAGGTCTTTCCTGGACGAGGAAAATATATTTTCAATACCATTTTGATTTCATATTGTTATTTTTTATCGTGAGAAATGTTTGTGGATCGAGCAAGCTGAAGAATTGAAGATATAATTGTTATTATTATTAACCTTTTTTTGGTTGGACGCTGAAGATAATGGCAGACAACTAAATATTCGGACATTTTGTTGGGTATCCGCCCGTCGAAGGCCCGCTTGAAGTGCCGGTAATCTTCGAGGTAATGTGCAGCCTGGTAGAGACCGAACAGCTCCCGGTCAGTCCCTGGCTGATCCTGGTTGGTCCCGGACAACGCTCGGTCGATCACGAATCGCACCCGGTTTATCCCGAACACGTCCTGATGACTCCGCTTCAAGCTGAAAACGGAAATTAACAATAAATACTCAAATTTCAGTACCTAAATAACATGAATAAATTGAAATAACTGAAAATAAATAAAAGAGTTTAATAAGAACGACTACACCCTTTTAAGTAAACAAATTCGAAAGCCACGCGTGAAGTGTTGAATTACACAGGCTCGGTGAAACACCCATAATATTTTTACTATTTATGATGCTCGACTTTATTTCCACAAATAGCAAGTTTTCTTATCGATGCATTAATCTAGTATTATTTTTGTTAAATCGAGTATTTAATTTTAAGTCTAAGCCATGGAGAATTTATTCGATTTTTAATTTTTAAATCGAATTTATTTAGCCAAGTATCAGTTTTATTTTTAAAAGTAAAAATCGAGCCTTGGAATGATCGGAATTTTATTAAGTCGGGCGAAGCCCGAATATTTAATCTACGCGACCCATTTAAATTCGAGCAAGTCCACTTTATTCTGGCCAACCGGTCCAATTGTTTGATCGAGACATTTTAATTCGAGCCAATATTTTATTTATGACCGATTGGTATTTTAATTCACCGAGCCCAAGTAGTATTATAATTTCCTGTTCAAGTTAATTTAATTCTAGGCCCAATCTCCAAGCCCAAAAATGGCAACAAACCGTAGCTCATCTACATTTATAAATACATAGCACCCTCATTTCCCCCAACACATCAAACACTAATTAACTCCATGCCATTAGACATGAATTATAATTTATTTTAAAAATGTTAGCGGCAGAAAATAGAATAAATATGATTTATATGAATTTATTGAATTAAATAGAATACAATTGATAATATATTGTGAGATGATCCAAAAGTTGTGATTCTAACTCTATAAATATTTTATAATCGTCTTGAGGCTTGGGTAAAAGTTTGGTGAATTTTGAAATCCGTTTGATATGCGAACCAAATTTATAAATTTGGATCGATAATGCCCGATTTTTGTTAATTGTGTTAGGTATTGAATATATGTTGTGATATTTTTACCAAAAATCATGTATGAGTTGTAGTTGTTGTGGCTTAAATTTCGTAAATTTTTTAGATCGTTTGATATGGATAAAAATTTAAGGCTTTAGCCTCATTTTGCCCTAATTTTAGACATTGTTCCGGTTGGGATTTAGCTGAAAATGGTTGATGAAAATTTCTTATAAATTATGTTGAACTTAGAGTTAAAGTTTTGGCTTAAAACAAGTCAGTTTACTCAGAGAACTAAAACCCTCGTTTTATCCAATTACGATAACCAAGTAAATTTTGAATCCGAGTTTAATCGCCCGAACCCTCATTCCATTTAAACAACTTTAGACGTTGTAAGATTATAAATGAGTCCTTGCATGTCGGGATGTTGTCGGTCGGTCGGTTAGTCACCGACGAAATCATAGCCGAGCCTAAGAAAGCTACTGAGGTCGTGTGCCTCGTAGCGAGCTTAATTAATCAACCGACATGCATTAGCACGTATCCTTCAACGCATATCGTCGTCCTGCACACGTGTGGTACTCTCGTCCAATCGTTGGAGCCGCGCCACCGAGTGCATGCCCGTACACCGAGTTCGACTGAGCCACGCCCCTGCGCTCTGTTCAACGCCCGTGCGTCCGTCCGACCTACCGTCAACGCGATATTTTTCGTTAGTCGTGGTCCGACCACGCCCCTGCGTCAGTGAGCGTGGCACCGTTTCAAACCAGTGCATTGGCTAAGACATGTCAGCCGTGTTCGTGTCGGCCCTGAGTTGCCACACCGAACACGGACCACGGTTAAGCCGAGCTGCACATAGTCAAGCGAATGATTGGTCGGTTCCGAGTGAGCCGTCGGTCCAATTCAATCAAACCAGTCTAGACAGAATGGACATTTCGAAGAGTTTCAGATCAACCAAATTAGTCTGGGCAGTCCGGACAATTCGGGAGTGCAGTTCGGAATCTCGGTTTGAGCGTGAACCGAGAATCCAGCTTTTTCGAACAAGTAAGATAAATTTCGAAAAACTCTAGTATGCCTCAAAGACAATAAATTTTCAAAATCAGCTCGTAAATTCCTAAAATGAGTTTTAAAAGATTTTAAAGTCAAGTGAACAAACCTAGTCAGATCAGATTATGAGATTTGAGTTTTTCAGTTTAATCTGAGTACTTAGAATATATTTTGTGCTTATATATTTTGTAACTTGTGGGGAGTCGAGCCTCTGACAGTTGCAATCCATTCAACACTTGCATTTCAGCATATCAGGTGGGGACCCTGTACTGGGTACTACATTTTCTATAATTGCAATATCATGGCCGAGATATGTATGTAAGAGTTAGTTTGCCCAAATAAGGAGAATAATCTAGCGAGTAGATCCGTTCTAGCTAAGTGAACAGAACGCTAGTTAAGATAAGATAAGAACCTTAGATAAGTTTTGAGTTAAGTTGAAATTTTAGATGAGGTTAGAATATTTCTTCCTTACGGGGTAACGAGCTATAGATCAGTTCCTTATAGCCAAGTGTCCTTCTCGTAAGTCGAGCAGAAATTATAGTCAGTCAGTCGAGAAAAAATTATAGTCAGTCAGTTGAGTAACAATTATAGTGAGTCAGTCGAGCAACAGTTATAGTCAGTAAGTCGAGTAGCAGCTATAATCAGTAACAAGGAAAACAAATAAGGATCTAGCCTAATCTAGGAGATTCTTTGCTTGCGCGCCACTCCGCGTCCAACTTCCCTCGCCCGGCCAGGACTTGGCCTTTGCCGCCTGGATGCGTGCGTGCGTCCCGCCGCTTGCGTGCGGCTACTCACCAAGTTGCTCGGCTCTTCGACCCTCACGTGCTTATCGCACACGTCACCCTCTGCGTGTGCTCGATCCTTTCCATTTTTTGCATCTCGGCCATTTGCCGGTTTAACCTTCGGCACGCATGGTACGCGCGACTCGCCGCATTCTTGAGACTTCTCGCCGTGTTCTCATCATTCATGTCCCCTTCAAGATCTTCCTTGTCCTCAAGGATGAATTCGGCGAACCTTTAGCGCATGTCATCTTAACTTTCCCAAGTTGCTTCTTCGTCCGGCAATTCTTTCCATTCGATCAAAACTTCCCAAAATATTTCCTAGACTTCTTCACTTGTCGGTATTCGAGTGCGTGATTTGGCCGAACAACAATTTGCCCATATGGCGCAGTCGCGAGCAATCGATCCATTAGCTTGTGCGCGTCGCCGATACTTCGCTTGAGCTGTGCAACGTGAATGACCGAGTGAATGTGGTACTCGTCCGGTAGCTCGAGCCAATATACGACCTTCCTGACTTTCTTTAAAATTTTATAAGGCCCAAAGTAGCGAACTTCGAACTTGGTCACAGCCTTTTGTGCGACCATCCTTTGTCATAAAGACCTTAACTTCAACTACACCAAGTCTCCGGGCTCGAAATCCTCCTCGTGCCTCTTCCCGTCATGGTATTCCTTCATACGGTTTATCGAGCCATCGAGCGTCCTTTTAAGTTCACGCAACAACAAGTCGTGCTCGACAAGCTCTCGGTCGACTTCGTCATTAATCGCACTCCCCATTGAATAGATCACGATTGTCGGCGCTTTGCGTCCATACACCAGCTCGAACGGAGTCGCTTTAGTCAAGCTATGGTAAGTGGTGTTATACCAATACTCGGCCCAAGGAAAATAGCCATCCCACCGCTTTGGAAATTCATGAACATAGCACCAGAGGTACTGCTCGAGCATGCGGTTCGTGACTTCAGTTTGATCGTCGGTTTGCGGGTGATAGGCCGAACTCATGGAAAGCTTAGTCCCTTGCAACTTGAAAAACTCCAACCAAAAGCTACTCATAAAAATGCGGTCGCGTTCGGACACAATGGAACGTGGGACTCCATGTAGTTTCATCACATATTCCATAAAGAGTCTCGCAATAGACTTGGTCGTATACGGGTGCGTGAGCGGAATGAAGTGCGCGTACTTAGTTAGAGGGTCAACCACCACCATGACCCCGTTGAAACTGTTTGAGAGCGGAAGCCCCTCGATGAAGTCCATGGTGATGTCTTCCCACATCCGCGTGGGCACCGGCAAAGGCTGGAGTAGCCCTCCCAGTCGGCATGCATCCGCCTTAGTCCTTTGGCATTCGTCGGATCGCGCGACATAGTTTTGCACATCGCCCTTTTGTCCTGGCCAAAGGAACGTACTCGCCAACCTCATCCAATTTCTGAACACTCCCGAATGTCCACCAAACTTTGAGTCGTGAAAGTGTCGGATGACCCACTCGCTTAGTTGGCCCGCGTCGGGCACAAACACTCGTCCGCGGTAAAGGAGCAGGCCATCGTGTTTCTCGTAGTCTGCGACTTTGTCACTGTCAGACTCCATCTTCTCGCGCACGTTCCGACAATGAGCGTCTTCATCCTGCACCTTGCGAAGCTCATCCCAGACCGCCCAAGTCAGCCTAGTGATGGCCTCGAGCTCTGCCATTTCTTCCCGCCGAGACAATGCGTCGACCACGACGTTTTGTCGACTGGGCTGGTACACTATCTCGAAGTTGAACCCCATCAACTTGGACACGAACTTCTGTTGCTCGGGTGTTATTATCCTTTGCTCGAGCAAGTGCTTGAGCGGTTGTTGGTCCGTGACAATTCAAAAGTGTTACCCAAGCAAGTAAGGCCTCCAACATCACTCTGCCTCGACCACATCGAGCATTTCCTTCAAGTACGCAGACAACCCTTGGCGCGCCGGCCCGAGCGCCTTGCTAAGATAGGCCAAGGGTCGTCCTTCCTGCACCAAGACTGCCCCGATTCCTTCGCTCGCATCCGAGTTGATTTCGAACATGACATCGAACCTTGGCATTGCGAGCACCGACATTATCGTCATAGCCTCCTTCAGTTTCTCAAATGCAGTCTCGCTTGCCTCGGTCCACCTA
>CACSLK010008833.1:4016569-4034024 GCA_902706635.1 Striga hermonthica
GCCTCCGATAAACGCCCCTACCAACGCACTCTCGGGCCATCCTCGAACGCGGTAGGCTAGCCTTTTAAACTCCTTCTAGTAATCTTGTACGCTACCCGTCTGCCGAATCTGCGACAGCGCCTCATCATGGTTGTGATAGTCCAAATTCTCTAAGCGCGTTAGGAGTTCGCGCTTAAAATTCCGCCATTGGATCAGCTCCTGCCGCGCACGGTAGACGCTCGTGAGCCATTGCCACCATACATTTGCCTCACCGTACAGATAGTACGCGACATATCGAACCCAGTCTTGCACTGGCATCTCATTGAACTTGAAATACTGCACTGCATTGTTAAGCCACGCATTGGGGTTGGTCCCTGTGAACGTCGAGAGCATGAGCCTAGGCTTGTTGACACACGGTCGGTCCTGCATATTTGAAGCTTATGACTGGTGTTCATACTCTTCCTCCTCCTCATATCCGTATTCGATGTGGTGTCATTCGTATGCGTGCCTTGCTTGTTCGCGCCTGGGTGGTGGTGGTGGCATGTCATGTTGTTGCCGCTAGAACCCACGCAGCACCTCGTCCAGGCGCTGCTCGAGTCGAGCCACGACTGCGTTAGTGTTGTTTTGGCCTTCGTCGAGCGACCCGAGCCTACCCTCTATATTTTCACTAATGCTCCTGACTTGGACGTCGAGGCTGTCCAAACGCTCCTTCACTTCCTTATTGGCCATGTCGCGTCTTTCTTGCCTACGCTTTTTACAATCAGGACTCGTTTTAATTTTTTTTAAAAAAAAATAACAAAAATTAAAAAGAATGTGGTGAGATCAAATACACATGATCGTCACTCTCAATGAAAGCACCAATGATGAAGACCGCGTGTCTAGATGTGCCGACAAGCCGCTCCCGCACCTTAAATCGCTGATAAGTGCTCGGAGGTTCACACACTAGTCCCCCTTCGAAAGATAGATTTCACAATAGAACACAAATGTAATCTAAGGCAAAAGAGTTTGAACAAGAGTTCGGTTTTTTATTCAAGAAATTCAATGATGATAAATAACAAGAGCTTGTGCCTTTATATAGGCTTCAAATAAATCTACTCTTAATTAACCTAGATCTCCTAATAAAGCAATAAAATATTTAAAGTCCTAATCAATCTAGAAATCATAAGTAATAAGGAAAACAAATAACGATCTAGCCTAATCTAGGAGATTCTTTGCTTGCGCGTCACTCCGTGTCTAACTTCCCTCGCCTGGCCAGGACTAGGTCTTTGCTGCCCAGATGCGCACGTACGTCCCGCCGCTCGCGTGTGGCCATTCACCAATGTTGCTCGGCTCTTCGACCCTCGCGTGCTTATCGAACGCGCCGCCCTCGTGCGCGCGCGTGATCCTTTACATTTCTTGTGTCTCGGCCATTTGCCGGTTTAACCTTCAGCGCGCATGGTACGCGCGACTCGCCGCATTCTTGAGCCTTCTCACCGTGTTCTCATCAACGGATCGACGGCGTCGCGCGGCAGGCAGGCGTTGTTGGGCTCTCGCGCAGGTGCTGGCGATTGTCGCTGGGGACTGACGTCAGCGTCTGGCTGCATGCGGCTGCGAGCGTTGGCTCGCGGCTGAGCGCTGATGATCTACGACGGCGATGGAGGACTGCAGCGATTTCCGACGGTGGTGGATGGTAGTGGTCGGCGGCGGTAGGTGGCCGGATCTTGTACAATTAAAAGGCTCGACGAGATTGTACCTTAAAGCCTTCTAATGGATTACCTAAACACCTACTTCAATTAATCTTGGTGTACCTTAAAGCCTTCTAATGGATTACCTAAACACCTACTTCGATTAATCTTGGTGGTGCTATTAATCGAATCACCTCTCTCGAAGAACACAATTTTTTTCTCTTGAGAGGAAGGAAAAATCGAGTAACACAATGTAGGGGAAGAGCTTGGGACATGGTGTATTTATAGGCTTATTATGGACTTTGAGGAGGTGCTAAATATGAGTTTATCCCATTAGGCTTAGATATCCTGATCATGCTCCATATTCTATCCCATCTAGGAGTCCTATGACTCTAACCTTTATTACCTTCTAGAAGACTCCATAGTCTCCTAACTCTAGATAATATTCTAGAAGGAATATTCCTCTTCTAATGGAATCTAAAATACTGAATATAATTAATTCCTAATTTTCTAATTATAATTAAATAATAAAACGTTCCACTAGAGTAATATTATTGCTCTTCCCATTTAGCACCAATTTCTTTAATGAGTTCGAACCTCTAAATGATTAATAAATATTAATTAATTTATCTGTTTATCTCTATATTTTAAGATATAACACCCATCAATTAATTTAATTACTGACATATAAATTAAATAGACTTCTTTTATTTCGAAATTAGTACCACTCAGTTCATTAATCATTATGTCGGATAATTATCCACCTGCAGGGTTTGACATAATATTCATTCCTGAGCTCATTTCGGGGACGTCATCAACCAACGCACTGAGACATATATAGTGACTGTAAATAATTTATAACGTCAGATCATCTAAATACTCTTACTTACCATAACATTTGTATGTGTTAATTTATATTTTAGATAATCAAATATTTTAAATTTAAGGTACTTACAAATTTATTTTATGAGAAATCAATACATAAAATACAAAATGTAATTATTTTGATATAAAAAATTGTACCAACATTCAAATATCACTCAAATTTTTGTATGAAAATGAAGAATAAAAAAATTATAATAGAAGAATGCTCCTTTCCTTTTATTTATTGGGAGAAAATATCTACTCTCTTTTTTTTTTTATATTGAGAAAATCCTCTCTCTCCAATAATGGAGACTCTCATCCCTTTGGGTAACCTAATTATATGGTAGTACCGAGTATGTCATCCTAACAGAATAAGAATCATCCTTGGTAAATCAAATAAATAAGTAATGAATATATAATGCCCATTAACTTACAGCTTAAGAGTACACACCAATTACTGAAGGTTTATATCATAACCACGATCAGTAATCTCATAATCTTATCTTTCCGTGGTCCGATCAATACTTATCATAAGTACTAGTGTAATCCATCAGTTAAAGGTCAACTGAATAAAGACTACACTACAGTTCTTTTCCAATAGGGATCTCACTTCATGTCTAAACTGTGAACAATTAATTTATACTTTACAAGGAATCGATAATATAATCTTTCTGTTCGACACAAAGAACATATTATCTACAATGTAAAATAATGGAGTTATGATTGCATAAATAAATAAACTGCAAACATAATTACTTTGACTTAAACATGATTGCCAGATCAAAATGGTATTATTTATGTCTGAAGTCAAGCTTTTACATCATATTTAACAATCTCCCACTTATGCTTAATAAGCTCATGGCTATCACTAACCACAATTCTCTTTCAAGCTAATTCTCAAAGACTTGTCTACAATGTCGCTCTAACGTCTAACTCCCATTCCTTCTACATGTCTTTCAAAGACTTTCGCCGGTAGGCTCTTCGTAAAAGGATCTGCTAGGTTGTCCTCTGACAATATCTTGGCAACAATGACTTCTCCTCGTCTAACGATTTCTCGTATCAGGTGGTACTTGCGTTCTATGTGTTTACTTGTTTTATGAGTCTGTGGCTCCTTCATATTCCCTACTGCTCCGCTGTCATAGAAAGTTGTAATTGTAGTGGGAAAACTCGGCACCACATCAAGGTCGAGGAGAAAATTCCTGAGCCAAACCGCTTCTTTCGCTACCTCTGAGGCTGCTACATATTCAGCTTTCATTGTGGAGTCTGCCATGAATTTCTGCTTGACACTCCTCCGTACTATGGCTCCCGTCCTAAAGTAAACAAACGCCGAGGTTGACCTTCTTTCATCCCAGTCTGACTAGAAGACAGAATCAGTGTAACCTAACGGAAGCAATTCATCTACCTGGTAAACCATCATGTACTCCTTAGTCATTCTCAGGTACTTGAGTATATGTTTTACCGCATACCAATGTTCCAGTCCTGGATTACTTTGATATCTGGAAACCCTGCCCACGACATAACAGAATCTGGCCTCGTGCATAACATCGCATACATGAGGCTTCCTACTGCTGATACATAAGGAATTGCATTCATGTCCTTTATCTCTTGAGGTGTCTTCGGAGACATCTTCTTAGATAGAGGGAATCCATGTCGAAAAGGCAATTGCCCTTTCTTTGAATCCTGCGTGTTGAAAAATTAATGAAGTGTCTATGTATGTACATTGGGATATACACAACTTTCTCTTCTCTCGGTTTTGAATGACCTTGATCCCGAGAACATGTTCTACTTCTCCCAGATCCTTCATATCAAACTGCTTGGATAACCATACCTTTACATTTGATAACTTATTCACACTGTTTCCAATGAGAAAAATATCATCTACGTACAGCACAAGTAACACCACCACATTTCCATCACTTTTTCTTATACACGCAGTGCTCATCCGGACATTGAGTAAATCCATAACACTGGACAGTCTCATCAAAACAGATGTTCCAAGACCTTGAAGCTTGCTTCTGTAAATAAATGGACCGCTTCAGCTTACAGACCAGATGATCTTGTCCTTTCGCAAAGAACCCTTCTGGTTGTTGCATATAAATGTCTCGTCTAAATTCCCGTTATGGAAAGCGATCTTAACATCCATTTGCCAAATCTCATAACCCATATGAGCGGCTACAACCAAGAGTATCCTGATGGATTTGAGCATAACTACCGGCAAAAAAGTTTCCTTATAATCGATCCCTTCTTTCTAAGTATACCCTTTCACAATAAGCATTGCCTTGAAGGTCTCAACCTTCCCATCTGATCCTATCTTTCTCTTATAGAACCACTTACATCCTATGGCAGGAATACCACTGGGTGGTTCTACAAGATCCCAAACTTGATTTGAACTCATTGATTCTATCTCAGATTTCATCGCATTTTGCCACGACTCTGTGTCCTGATCTTGGAGTGCCTCATTGTATGTCCATGGGTCGGTATCAAGCACATCTGGGACGGCCTCAAAAGACTCTCCCAGACCCAAGAACTGATCGGGCTGTGGGACAACCCTCCCACTACGACGAGGTACTACCTGCTCAGGTGCATCATCAGTGATACGCATTGTAGTACTTTGTGGTGTAACATCAAGTGCACTTGGTATCGAAGTACTGACTCATCCTACTTTCTCTAGGACATGTCTACTAGTGGGCTTATGATCCATAACATAGTCTTCTACCAAAAATCTAGTCTCCGTGTTAACGATCACTTTCTAGTCATCGAGACTATAAAATAGACCACCTCTCGTTTCCTAAGGGTATCCCACAAACAACCTCACTTCTGAACGTGGTTCCAACTTAGCACATGTGCTGGTTTACCCCATATATAAAGATGCCTTAGACTAGGCTTGCGCCCAATCCACTACTCCATGGGCATAGGTGGCACTGATTTAGATGGTACTTAGGTTAAGAACATGAACCGCTGTTTCTAGGGAATATCCCCAAAACGAATCTGATAATGTACTATAACTCATCATTGCCCTAATCATCTCCATAAGAGTTCTATTCCTTCGTTCTGCTATACAATTCTTCTGGGAAATGCCTGGCGTAGTAAGTTGGGATGTCATCCATTATCCATTAAGTAGCTCCTAAATTTTCCCGATAGATATTCGCCACCACGATCAAATCGAAGTGACTTGATACTTTTTCCTAACTTCTTCTCCACAACTGCCTTATACTCCAAGAATTTCTCGAAGCATTCTGACTTGTGGAGCAGAAGGTAAATGTATCCATATCTCGAGTAATCATCGATAAATGTAACGAAGTACTCAAAACCACCTCCCACTTGAACAGACATAGGACTACATAAATCAAAATGAACTAGTCCTAACAAATCTTCGGCTCTATTCCGCTTTGCCTTAAAAACCCTCTTAGTCATTTTGCCTTCTAGGCAGGACTCACAAGTTGGAAAAGCCTCGACTTCTAACGATCCCAAGGGTCCGTCTGCCACCAAACTTTGAATCCTCCTAAGGTTTATATGACTAAGTCTTAGATGCCAAATGTATGTTTCGTTCATTTTGGAAGGTTACTTTTTCTTATTCAGATTAGATGATGAATTAAGTAATTGATTCTGTTGCAGTGGGTAATACTTCAGTTTTAAGACATACAAATTGTCTATTAATGAACCATCACATATGAACGTTTTGTCAAAATGAATAACAACTTTATTATCAAAAAATAGCAGAAAAACCGTTCATAAACAACTTAGAAATTGAAATTAAATTCTTTTTAAAACTAGTAACATAATGACAATTCTTCAAAATCAAGGTCCTATTTAAACCAAAATCTAAGTAGACGTCCCCCACTGCAACTGCTGATGCTTTACTAGCATCGACCAAGTAGATGGTAACTTCTCCTTCCCTAAGCCGCTTGGTTTCCTGGAACCCCTGCAAATTATTGCAGACATGATCAGTGGCCCTTGTATCTACACACCAGGTTCTGGTAGATAACACCACTAAACTTGTTTCAACGACTAATGAAAAAGATTTACCTTTATCGTCCTTCTTGAGGAGAGGGTAGTCGGCCTTCTAGTGTCCGCTCTGCTGGCATCTGTGGCATTTGCCTTTCAGCTTCTTTGCTACCTTTTGAGGTTTCGTGTCATTCATGAATGCTTTGCCTTTTTTGCGGACTTCTTCATCTTCGTACCCTTGCCAGGCTTGGAAGAAGATCCCTTGCCTCGCTGGGCCATCATGGCTTGAGGCTTCTGACTAAACAGGCCCTCTTCCGACTGAAGGTTTGCCAGAAGTCCCAGAAGAGTCAACATCATCTTGTTCATGTTGTAGTACAACCGAAGCGTCTCAAAACTCTTCGACAAAGATTTGAGTACTATATCGACCTGCGTTTCCGCGTTAATAAAACCTACAAGAACCTTCAGCTCATTCAGTTGCTCCATAGTTGCAAGAACATGTTCCTTTACAGGAGTGCCCTCACGCATGGTCATAGTCATCAGAGTCCTCATGGCTTCTTGTCGGGCAGCCCGAGACTGATGGCCAAACAGTTCATTGAGATTGTTGAGCATATCTGTTGCAATGTCCATAGACTGATGCTGATATCGAAGTACATTTGACAAAGATGCCAAGATGTAACACTTCGCCATCTCATCAGCCTTTTTCACTTATCATACTCTTCTTTCTCTTGATCTGTTGCACCCTCTCTCAACTATTCTGGACAATACTCAATAGTTGCAAATTTATACTCCTCAGAAGTTAACACAATATCCAAGTTTCTTTTCCAGTCAATGTAATTGGGACCAACAAGTTTGTTTTCTTTGAGAATTACAGACAACGGATTTGAAAAATATTTTGAATTTGTGGGTGTTGGGATCTATGAGGATCTCGTTATGTACAAATCACAAATTCAATAGCAAACAAAAACCTATGCGCAGCGGATCTAAATGTTTGCGTAGAAAACTTACGGCTTAAAATTTATGGCGATCTGGCTGATCTTCTCGATGGCCGTACAAACACACGAACTGGATTGATCACAAACGGAACTTCGGGCTCACAGTCGGATCGCGTGGACAGGATGGACGGATCAAGATCGCGGGTCGCGGATGTCGCATCGGGCTCGCTGGTCCGTCGTCGCGTCGCGGCTGCCAGTTTGGTCACGGCCGTCGGGGGATGCTTCGCGGCGGTGGTTCGTCGGGCCTGCGGTGTTCACCTGTCCTCTAGCTTGGCTTGTGGATCGTCGATTGCTGTAGAAGATAATCATGTCTCGAACCCCTATTAATCTTCTACTGTATATCTCAAACACCCTCTTTAGGAAAATAATGATCAAAATGAACTTTCTTTAAGAAAACAAAACGTTACAAGGCTTATCCGTACATGATTGATTATGGCGTTCATCCCTTAATAATTGGATTTAGCCTAGCCCATCAACTGATCCGGACGTGAGATTTCAGCGTGTGAGCGAAGGCGCGGGTGGCCACGCAAGCGGAGCTTGTTGATGAATAAAAAGAGAGCTGAAAGCTGGTACAACAGTTTCTTGGTGAATAAGGGAGAATTCATATCGACGGAGGTGTTGGAGTTCCAGCCGAGAACGGGCGCCTCTATTGAGAAAAAGTGTGGCCATTGTGGCTAAACCACATTGCTGGGTAAGCCATTAAGGACTGTAACCTTGTTGGGCCAACACTTTAGAAGCTCGGTAACGTGAATCGTTGTCATTTCTCAAAGTTGTGTGCTTAAATTTTACTTTTTCTCTCTACCACTGTCTTTATCTGGTATGAGTGGATAATATTCCTCTGTGTGTTAGGTTCATTGGTTAAATTTGATAGTTTCTTGTTTGATTTCTGGTCTCAGTTGGTTTAGGTTAGTTGATTTCTTAAGCTGTCATTTAGTGTTTTAGTTAGCGTGGCAGTAATTAGTAACGGTAGTTTTGATGTTTAACTTGGTTTACTTTTGTTCCTTAGTCTCCATATAAAGTTGAAGGGTTGTTAGATTGCAAAAGAATTTGACATTTTCCGAGTGATAATTAATTCTCAAGTAGTTCTTCTGTAGGCAAATATATATAGGGAGGAATTCAACAAACTTGTATGCTATGTTGCTAGGATATTCAAGGTAATACTTAAGATTGATTGTACATCTGATGTCGTTTCTTTATTTTCCGAGTTTATGGTTAGTTACTAATGCCGTAAAATTATCCTTTGAACTGAAACAGTTTTGGTTCCAGAAACCAAAATTTACGGAAGACATCATAATGTAGGTATCATGGTGTTAGTGTTATATACTGAAAGCTTAGCTTTGGATGATATTACACTTTTACCTTTTATGAATGAGAAACATGTTAGACTAAACAAGTTATGCGTTCTATTGTTTTATAGTGTAGGGTCGTCATCGGACGAACCGAAGATCATGCTATCAATTACTCGCGAAACAAGAATTAATAGTTCACAACCTAGATGGACATGAATACTCCATCAGAACGATTGTAGTGTCAACTGTACATTTTGTCTTGGCTGATTAGTTGCACTAGTACATTTATGTATTGAACAAAATCCCAGAGAGGAGCAGTTCGTTTTATACTGATTGTCATAAACGAACTAGGCCTCGGTTAATTACTGCGTGCTCTTAACCCGTAAGATATTAAACAGGCATACACGTGTAATACTTATTACTTTGATTCACATGGGTGAGGCTTAGTGATCCGGGCCAATAGACCCGTTGTTTTGGGTAATATTGCTACATGTAGGATGTGTTGTTAGGATATTTACGGTCACCATGTACGTTTAGTTTGATGATGTCCCCGGAGTGAGTTCATGAAGGATTATTATGTTAAACTCTGCAGGTGGATTAAATTCCGACATAGTAAGAATGTATGAGCGAGCGCTAGCTTCGGTGAAATAATAATAAATTAATTAATTCTTGATTGTCAGTAATTAAATTAATTAATGGACATTATATCTTAAACATGGGGAGATAAATCGAGTAATTATTATTAGAGTCTCAATTATAAATTGGACTAGAAAAATAGAATGCAATAATATTATGTTGGTGACCTATTTAATATTATTTAATTAATTAGAATATGTGGGCTGACCCACAAGTATTTTAATTAATTAAGGATCCGTAATCCTAATCTCATAAGGGTCCCTACTGTAGCTATATATATATATACATCATTAATCTCATGTGAAGAGAACACATGATTTCATAAATCACGCCCCATACACGCCCCATCTCTCTCTCTCTCTCAGTTCCAATTCGAGCTTTATCTTCTTCTTGTTGTTCCACCAGTACAAGTTGAAGAGGGTGTTTCAGATATATAGTAGAAGATCAATAGGTGTTCGAGACCCGATAGTCTTCTACAGAAAGTTGACAGATCATGACCCGAAGGCCGAGACCCGCCAACCCGACCGCCGCAACCCACCGGAGGACCACCGCGTAGCAGCCGACGACCAGCCGGCCCGACACCACTGAGAACCAGACAGCCGTGACTCGACCGCCACGACGCGCAAGCCCTGACATGGGATGCACCACCAGATCCGAGACGCCCTGCCGCAACGCCCCGCGTTCAACGCGTCGTCCGTGATCCGAGCCCGGCACACGCGACCCGTGTAACACCCCACTATGTCATAAATATCAAAGTTAAATTTTTGTAAAATCTTTTCTAAAAATACATATTAGTTTGCGAAATCGTGATTCGGAGTGCTACTAAAATCCATTACTTTGCTTTGAAATCTGTTATCTTTATTTTAGCTTTGAAGAAAAATGGATTATCATAATAACTTGGAATACTATAAACAATCTGACTTGTAAATCGAATCAAAATACATAAGTTTAAAAGACAATAGCGTCACGAAAACCATAGTGTGGCACAACATATATACAAAAACTATATAAACATGATCCTGAACCACCCGTCATCTCACACCTCCGGTCCGACTCTGTGACCTGAAAAACATAGATAGACAAGGGGCGTGAGCACTAAAATCCACTGTGTTTCGTAGGAACTCATACTAAAGTAAACAGTGAATATAATAACAATATCATGATCAATAGCATGTAGAAACGTGGTACCGGTACAATATAAAAACATGGCATGGCATGGCATAGCATAGCTGTAGCATACAATATCTGCCAACACAAACGTGCTGGACACCATGTGCACACTCTAGTGGGCAGATAAAGCCACTAGAACCTAGAATGGGTTTACGCACCTGGACCGGCTACCATTCTAAGCGGATACATAGCATGACACATACCTCAAACATGGTAGAATAATTATAATCAATGTAATACTCAGTCTGAGTCCCCACCTGAACTATCGATATGAAAATGGTAGTGCTGATGACTGTAGACTGATCAAACTGTAACATGATATAAACAAATACTAAGTACTATGCTCAGACTGATTAAAATATCTTGTTAAAATGGTAAGATGCTCGAATCGAACTGACATGACACCTGGACTTAATCGGTATAGCTGGAACTGGTTTAAAATGGAACTGGACTGATATGACTGAACTAAACCGGACTGGACTTGGAATTTAACTGAAATTCTGACATGAACATGAACCGGGTACTAAAACATGTGATAAACTGGTCTGATCTGGCCCGTTCGCTGGTTTGCCGGACCGTCGGCCTGCTGTGGCCGGGCGGTTGGCCATTGGCTCGGCCAACTGGCTCGGTCCCGCGCTGGCCTGCTGAAGACCGGGCACGGTCATTGGCGTGGACTGGCTATGGCCTGACTGCTGCGCCTGGCCGGGCAGCTCTGGGCACGATCGTGGACGATCGTGCATACTCGAGTGCAATCGGGCACAACTGACGTCGACTGAGCCTGACCTGAGCATGATTGTTTACAACTGCGCACAACTGTGCACGACTAGCGTGCAGCTGGACTTGACTTGGGCGCTGGCGGGGCGACTGGCGTATCGCCCGCACATGGAACGACCATCGGGCACTGCTGGGCATCGCCGACGGTTGACTGACTTCATGGTATGGCAACTAGGCACTGTCGGGCACGATTGGCACCACGGACAGGCGACTGGACACTTGGACGATTGAACTGGTACTGACTGGCATGAATTGGTGCCAATCAGGCGCTATCGGGTGACCCTGATGGTACTTGGCGCTCGGGCGTACTGTCGGGCACTGGCCGAGGCCAACTGACGTGCGGTTGGGTGCACTGGCATGCGCTGGAATGTGCCGGCGTGCACTAGGCACTGGCCGACTGTCGACTGCTGTGGGCAGAGGCTATATGCGACGCATGTTTGGGCGTACGCACAACACCCGCCCGACTTCGATTGATTGTCGGTATGCTGCGGCCGTTGTGTGCGGGCAGAGCGACTACGACCGGCCCTTGCTTGCCGTCCGGCAACTTTCTCCGAAAATTATAACATGGATGATCATTACATGATATTAAATGGCCAATAATACATAAATTGTTCAGAGGATCATGAATATAATTTAATATAGCCCGGTGAGACTTGAATCGGCTGTGGCGTGCGCTACGTGCGCAGCTCACGACTTCGACCAATTCCTTCTACTGTTCAACAACTTCTCTCGACAATTGGTACTTAACTGAGCATATAACATCCTATAATGACTAATGGAACATGAATCGCACGGGAGTTGCCGAATCAAAATGGACATGGTTCGACAGGGCTTAAATGGTACAACCGAGAGTAAATATGGTCTATTCATGAACGTAACTGCATGATTTGGACTTAACATGATAATATTAACTTTAAAAGAGGGTCAAGACGAGATTACCCCTTCAATCGTTCGTTCAATGGTACAAGATTCTCGTGATCGCTCGTGGTTGTTCGACTAGCGTGCGCGCGCATTTGGTTTTTAAGACAATAGCTTCCTTAAGTTAACTCTTGCTTTAGATCTTAGAGTATGGCTTAATTTCAGATTTTTATATGTCCAAACTTAACTCACGGTTGAAGGTTTAAATAGAAGGAAAGGTGAAATTTGGTAAAAATTGGGCCAATGGTCGTGCGCCTCTTGCCGTGCATGGGGAGGTCTTGGTGGCTTCTCTTTTGCTTAGTCATTGTATATATGGCACCCAAATACTCGCCTTAGTCATCACATGAATGTTATTAAGATGCCACATAAGCTAGCTAGCAATGATGAAGTTCACGTGCATCTTGCCCCAACAACTTTCGGATTGGCTTGGCTTAGGCCTAATGGCATGCTAAGCTTGCTCATGCTAAGCTAATGGGCGATTGGTGCTAAGCACGATTGGCCTTAAAATAAACCCGATTGGCGTGACCAGTTGAGCGATTATGTGCAACCTCTCGGTAATGATCTTAGCATGCGATTGAACATAGATTAACTTATAATACATGAGCTTAAATACTTAGAAATTATTCCGAGCATAAACACGAATATTATGGAACTAAACACGTAATTTACATTAATAACATGATGGGATATTACAACCCGGTTCATCCGTTCTTGATCCCAACGTGTTCGTGTGTTTGTACGGCAATCCAAAAGTCAGGCAGATCGCTAAAGAATTTAAGCCGTAAGTTTTCTACGCAAACCTTTAGATCCGTTGCGCATAAGTTTACGTTTGCTATTAAATCTGTGATTTGTACATAACGAGATCCTCATAAATCCCAACATATGGAACCAAACAAATACACATATTTCAGTAGTATGATCAATTTGTTGTTCAGGGGCAAAGGAAAACCATTTGTTGAACAATTTAAAAATGAGGCTACAGATTAGACTGGAGAACTAAGATTAGTTACATGATTTTTTAGAATTTATTGAGATTGTTGATTCACATGCCGTATTTGGTAAATTAACAAAGTCTACATGTGATTTTTCATGAGAATAGTTTTGCAGTCTATTTGCCAACAAAAGGACAAGTTGGTATCTCGAGGTCACACGACGGAAACGACAGGACCATGGGGAACAACAATCAAGCCACGATGGTAATGGTGATATGTTCAATGCCATAGCATCACTCGAGTGAGCTGTATAATTAATTAATAATTAAATTTTTATGTTTTTCTTTATTTCATCTTAGTTTTTCTTATGGTGTCGTTTGCTAGGCGAGTGGAGCATGATGTGTGCGCAAGTGGCATTTGTTGAATTTACCAATTTCCATTTATCCATCTTGATTTAGGCTTTGGCCGTGTGCCATTTTTTGGCTCACCGGAATGAGGGTCGTCTCAGCCTATAACAACTACGCTTTGGAGCAGGAGTGTCTTAAATTGGGACCGAAGATTAAAAGTCACTCGTTGCAAACTCTATATGTTGTGTTGATACTTGATAGTCAAACTGTGTTGGAAAATAGAGGAAGGAAGAATGTTGAGGTAAAGTAATTTTATTTTTATGAATAATTGTTAATTTTGATATGTTGGTTTTGTCGAGTGAAATTAGTTTCGATTGAGGGCTAAAAATTGTGCTATGACGGTTCAATTAACACCAAAAAACATGCTAACTTTTGTGTTGTCTTTTTAACAATTGTAATAGATTGTATTAGATTTAGATAAATGATTGACTTCCTTGAAATAATTGTTTCATTGTATGGATGTACCGTAGATGGGCAACTTTATTTTCATCAAATCCCTAGAACTTTTCATGAAAGTGATGCAGTGAACCCTAAAATCGGGACGATGGTTGAGCAGGAGGCGAGCCACAATAGCGACATCTTTTTGTAGAGGTTCGATGAGTCATTGCATTACTACACTATGTTCAATGCCTGAGCGTGAGCGTGATTGGACTGGGTGGGGTTCCTTTTACAACACACCTTATTCCGGTGTTGAGTGTGGTGTTTCAGCCGATACCATGTTTTATGTTCTTGCCGAGAGAATAACCAAATTTTGTTAAATAACACCACTTATCCTCTTTTATCCTCTTTTGCTATCTTTTATGCTAATCATAGAGTAGAATGTGGAGCTTTTTGTAGGACATATTGTGCTTTTGTCGTCTTCGATTAATTTTTCTTTGATGTTAGTTTAAGAAGAAAGCGAGAACAATATATTATTAACATATTTTTTGTTTTCTTTTTCTTACTTGCCTTCATATAGTTGGATCATCTGATTATTCTGAGATTTTTTAAGTTTCCTGATAAAGCACTAAACTACCTTTTTTGTCTCTAGAGCACAAAACATGAGCTTAAAACGTTTAGTGTTGGAGTTTAACAATCTGAATGCAACTTGTTTACCTCCTTGGCAGATCGGGTTTTCTTGGTGAAGCATTTGAATTAATTAATTGACTGTCTTTGGATATTGGAGCAAATTCATAAAAAACAATGCTTAATCCTTGTAGTGTTCATGGAGATTACGAACTAATCGATTCGATCGAGAAAAGAATTTTGGGGTATCAAAGTTGTTATGTCAGGTTGCAGGCTCTTCAGTCGAATATATATTCAGCACGTTGCATGTGGAAGCATTCCGCACAAATAAGAAAAAACCTAAGACAAAACCAGTTAAGCAAGGAAATGGGATGGAGTTCAGTTGATGAAAATTGAAGTAAATTTTTATTTCTCTTATAACAATAGATCTCATGTTCAAACCATAGACATATACAAAGTGTTAGTTGGTTTTCTGTAGTTTCTTAGGAGCACTGGATGGAAATATTGTTTATTTACACATGTTTATTTTGCAGGAAAGCAGAAATAATGTTTCAGATGATATCCTATTTATACTTTATATGTTATCACATGTTTACTTGGATTTGAAGAGGTAATATCTGAATCTCTGATGAATAATATTAGTGACATGCCTTTTGGCTTTCCCCCAAATGTTTCTCGCTTCCCATTTTTAATAAAAAACGATAAGCCTCAAAACATTTACTTGAACATTGTAGTGTTCTTCTATGTTTATAGTGAGTGCATTCATTATCTTAATTGGGAAACTTGTCTTGACTGATTAGGATTATATAAATGTTTGGTAAATTTGGCGAATTGGGCCGTTTCAGTGCACGAGCCTAATGGGTTGGACAAAATAGGTCTCTTGTTTTATCAGATCTACAAATATGAACCGTAATCGAGCCAGTCAATGGCCAAACTTAAAATCAATTGCGAAAAAGAAAAGAAAACCATATATCAACATTTGGTGCCTCGTAATTAAGATAAAAAAACAGTTTCGTTTTTGCCAATTATGCTTTTTGTATGTCCCCGTTTCTCAAGTATGTGAATGGTCCAGGGTGATGAGCCCCAACGCGTGTTCTATTAAACTGCCAAGTCTTACCATTACAGTTCCTGTAATAGCCGTTTAGGTATTTTCTTCAAGTTTTTCTAATAAGATAAATTCGCCTAGTGTTTTTGAATATCTATCGAGTGTCGCCTAATGTGTATTGATGATAACGACCAAAGCAGTGCTTATACTTCATGTGGCTCGGTGATGGCGAGCAGAGTTTTGAGATTTGATTTCCAGGCATTAAAGTCCAATAGGCCAGAGCAATGGCGACGTGCAAAACAAAAAACTGTGTACACTGACTGTAAGTTGACGCGTCTTGGAGCTTAAGGCAAAGATGAACTACAAGTTCAGAATTTTCAAGATCGAGGAGAATATCCATCAAGTCATGATTGAGAAGCTGGGACAGCTTGGCGAAAGCTACGATGACTTCACCTCCAGTCTTCCGGAAAACGAATGTCTCTATATTGTCTTTCATTTTGGCTTCACGATCGACAAGAAATGCCAGAAGAGCAGGTACTTCTTCATTGCCTGGTATTTAATTAATTATCCCTAAATTTAAGTTATATTTAGCTTATAACTCTTAATTGCATGCACATTATTATGTTTTTTCTTACAATGTATGTTGAATGCATTGATCTTTGTGTTCAATTAGTGCATGTTAATACAGATAGTTGGTGGACTAAATTAGTGTTTTTCTTTTCAAAATTTTATTTTAAGTTTTAGAACAAAAAATAATTGTTGTTTAGGAAGTGTAGATGATTGTCGTGAAAGAGTTTCTTTTATGTTTTATCAGTTTTTTATGTTTGTTTTAATTTTATATAGTTGTGTCTAAGTTGATATATCTTTATTGAGTTTAAGGAATATGCTACTGGGTTATCGACAAATTTAGCTACAATGATAAATGCATCAGTTAGCCGTCGGTTTGCATGCCTTAATGAAGTAGTTAGGAGATGAAATTATAAGTGGTGCAAGAGTAGGTGTTTCTCTGTTTTATTAAGTGTGAATGACCATATTGCATACTTGGTGTAATTTGATGTTGGCCTTAGTTGTACACCCTTAGTTGTATTCTCTCAAAATGAAGGCATACTTATTAGGGCTGAGCATGGGACTCGGAGAATTCAGAATCGTTCCGAAAACTGAACTGAAATCACTCCGAACCGAAATATAACCGTTGACTGTTTGAATTTTTTCGAACCGAACCTGTTGTAGCAAATTTCTTTTATATGTTTTTATCGAGCACCGAATTGAAAATTCGTTTCCCGAGTCGATCTCAAGGAAAATTCAGCCGGATTAAATTGTATACATATTCAATTAACAAAAATAAAAATATTTCCTAAACATTCTAATCGCTTTAATTTTGTTTTTAAATATTAATTACTATTATCAATTTAATTAAATGCTAGAAAATTGTAAATAAAGTTATAATTAAATTAATAATGTTAAAAGATTTAAAAATTATAAAAGAGTTAAGGAATCGGAAAATAATTATTTTTTCAGTTCTAATGATAATTCCAAATCATTGATTATTCGGTTAAGTGATTCGATAAACACACTAATTTAGAGGTTCATATTCAATAACTTTTCGTAACAAGAATATAAACATGAATTAATGTATTTTCGAATCAAATAACACATAAGCAATACAGGTACGAAAAAGCTTACTCGTTTCGAGCTGAGATCAATCAACTTCGCCCCTCTCGGTTTAAAAATCAATTAAGTAGATTTAGAAGGTGTTTAATCAACTAAACCATAAAAAAAAAACACAACTTGAAACGATTGAACAATCAACAGCACGTTATCATCATCGAACCAAA